>JAJMJB010000042.1:0-84906 GCA_030568895.1 Casaregolazyma suthepensis
TTTATGTTATTTAGAAAGGAATCTATTTTATGCATGTTTCATGGGATGCATTTAGTGAACTGATTGGCCGCTTGAATGCACAAGCTTCGGCTGCTCCAAACTTTAAAAACTATACAAAACTACTCTTAAATCGCGTAAAATAGCTTATTCAGACTAGTCCCACCCTCAATTGAACTTTCAGGTGCCATGTATTCCATATATAAAAAAAATCTCATTCGAGGCTCAACTATATACCATAAATGTCCCTTGATATAAAAACTAGCCAAGATATTTTCGAAGCTTAATTGCAAAACTAGGCCGTTTCGGGGAACAAAACTGACAAACAACGTTCTGTCGAAAAATGCAACTCAGTGAGACAATATTGCATAAAAAAAGATGCTAACCATTAATATCGACATGATATGATATGATATTGATATTTGACACAGTGAACAATATTGAAAATAAGCGGGAACAAAACAGTTCAACAGTGCAATACGTTCGACAGTGCAACACATTCGACAATCAATACATTTCTCGAGGAAGTATTCTACAAACGAACCACCCTATAAACGAACTTTCGCATAATTCTGAAATTAAGACACGACAAGCATTCAGCATAACTCAAAACACAACACACAACAGACACAGGCTAAACACGCTAAACACACTAAACACACACAACACATAGCTCATATATCATCTCATAGCCTCTCGTACTCCACCCACAATGCCCACTAAAGACTCCGACCGCTCCATACTGCATCTCAACTCCGCAAGAACCGTGGTATTCTTCCAGGAATGGGCAAAAGATAAATTGGAATTCGAGGAAATTCGTGTTCCTGTCGATATAGTTCCTAAAGTCGCTGAAGAAGATGATACCGGTTTAGTTCCTGACGCAAGAGCATTGTTTGGAACAGCTAGAAATAATCGTCAGAAAAGAACACCTGCATGGAGAGATTTTGGGGGAGAAGAGTTGCTGGAGAGAGGAAATGGAGTGTATGATAAGACTATAGTGAGCAGTTGGAGGAATAAGGCACCGAGATAGGGCTTTTCTATAAATGCATTTCATACCGAACTTGAGGCGCGATATATCTTATAGCATAGCAGGCATTGACTAGCATATATTTTTATCTCATTACATAAACAGCAATTTGTTGCAATAGTGTTGTAGTGTTACCGTTGTAATCGTTACTTCTTACTGCTCGCCCTCCAAATACAACAATAACCGCTCCAAACCAATATCCAAATCCTTCGTATCGTTGCCAAATCCCAAGCGAACGTATCCAGGATATCCAAATGTTTCTCCAGGCACCAACAGTACATCATGCTTGGTAGCCAGATCATGACATAATTTCTCCGTATCAACTCCATTGATCTTCACAAAAAGCGCTGATCCACCTGTAGGATCAACATAAGAAATTTTCCCTTTGGATCTGGTTCGATATTCACTTATCAACTCGAGGTTTCGCTTGCAAAGATAATGGTTATAGTCCAATAGACAGTTTCTTCGAGCGAGCATCCACCCGGCAGTGAAGTCATCCAGCATTGAAACTGAGATAATGTTATAATCTCTTCGTTTCAGACACTCGGAAAGAATGCCTTTATTCGTAGAGACAATCCACCCAAGTCTCAAACCAGCCATTGAGAATGCTTTGCTGGTGCTTCCAGTAATCACAGCTCGATCATAAAGAGTAGCTGTACTTTTAGCATAATCTGCCGTATGATACAAAGGTCTGTACACCTCATCAGCTAGAAGATAACTATTGTGAAGTTTTGCTAGTTCGACAATCTTGATAAGATCAGCTTCGGGAATACAGGCTCCAGTAGGATTATTAGGAGTATTAATGACTATGAGCTTTGGCTTCAATTGATTCACCATTTGCTCCAATTCCTTGATATCAGGTAAAAATCCATTTTCCTGTTTCAATTTCAGTTTATACACAGAGGCTCCAAACATGGCAGGCACTGAGCTGAGCTGCTGGTACGTTGGATCAACCACTATGACATTATCTCCAGGACCAGCGAGGGCATAAAAGACCAGAAAATTAGCACCAATTCCTCCGTTTGTCAGTAATACATCGTCTTTAGTCAATGTGAACGGCCCACCAGAGGGAAAATTGACGAGATCAGCCACTAGTTGTCTGGTCTGGCTACTTCCAGGAATAGAGCCGTATTCTAAAGGCAAATTTCTGAGTTTCTCTGTAGGAAACTGGTCACCGCTGAGTTCCTCGAGTTTTGAAATAGATATAGATTTGCAGCCTACTTCTGCAATGTTGCATTTGACAAGAGTTTCATATTTGTCCATCCACCGTTCGACTAGGAAATCTTCTTGATGGACCATGGCGGTATACAGGATGAATATTTAGTACTAACTGATCTGTTACGGATATGTTACGATAGGTCAATGAAGAAGTGGAAGAATGGAATGGTTTGATGAGAAGTTGAGAAGAAACGGCTAAGTGCGAGTACTTATATAGGGAGGGTATTGCCGAAAAAGGCAACTAATGCCGCTCATCATACGGCTTATTATATATATGGTTTACGAACAGATGAATTAGTTGCTTGTTTTATTGGCTTCTTTATATGAATTTTATTCATTGCCGTAGGAATCTTTTGGTATTATTCTATCACAAGCCTTAAGCTATTTAGCTATTTAGCTTATCTCACGCACGTACAACTTAACTTCAATTAGCGATAACTGTTACATATTCAACTTATTAACTAATTTTCTTACAACACAGAATATTGTATCCTGGAGGAAAGCATTTCAAAGAAAGCAGCTCTATAAGATCGTAAAGATCATAAAGATTTGAGATCGATAGTTCTAGATCGATAATCCATGAGATCTTGCTCCAGATCTATAATACCAAAGATTGCCAACTTCCATAAGATCTATAATTCTACGAGATCTATTCTAGATCAACAGCCTTATGACATTGATATATTCTATTCTTCATATTATATTACCTCAGACTCTCTTAATTCCCTATCCCTTCAAGAACAACTGATATGCCACATTATCAGTCTCGTCCTTATACGGATAATTGATAGATCCAAGAAACTCCTCAAACTGATCACGATGCTCAGGAGGAACAGAGACTCCCGCTAATATCTTACCGACATCAGAACCGTTGTTTCGATAATGAAACAAAGTGATATTCCACTTGCTCTGAATACCATCCAGGAACTTGATCAGAGCACCAGGACGCTCGGGAAACTCAAAAGAGATGATTCGTTCATTAGGAACTTTGGTCTTTCCACCCACCATATATCTTGCGTGGGATTTGGCCAGCTCGTTGTTGGATATATCCATATGCTGGAATCCCTTATGCTCCAAGTTCTTTGCAATTTCTGCTATTTCCTTTTCTCTCTCTTTGACCGAGTAACTCATATAAATATTGGCCCTGCCAGTATCCACGACATCCTGAGAAATTCGGTACGAGAATTCAGTCACAGCTCGAGGGACTATAGCCTTGATAAGCTCCAGAAACGAGCCCGGTCGCTCGGGAATAGTGACTATGCTAAAGACCTCTGTTCCTTCACCAAGCAATGCACGTTCGGCAACAAAGCCCAATCTGCTGAAGTTCATGTTTGCTCCTGATAATATGCCGATATAGGCATCGGACTCGTCGCCGTCTTCACGACCATGCAAATACCGCTTGATAGCAGCGACTGGCAAAGCACCACTGGGCTCCACTATAGCACGAGTCTCCTCAAAGATGTCTTTGATGGCAGCGGCTATTTCGTCGGTGTTTACCCGGATAATCTCGTCCACGTACTGCTGAGCCAGTCGGAAGGTCTCTTTTCCAGTCTGACGAACGGCCGCACCGTCAGCAAACAAGCCAACTTCCTTCAAAGTGACACGTTTCTTCTCTTGTAAGCTCTGATACATTGCGTCGGCATCGTAGGTTTCTACACCGATGATTTTGACATGAGGAACGACTCGTTTGACGTAGGCACCGATTCCCGAGATCAAACCACCTCCTCCGACCGTGCAGAAGATGGCCCTGAGATTGTCAATGTTGACCTGGCGCAGACATTCCATTCCAATTGTGCCCTGGCCTGCAATCACATAGGGATCATCGAACGGAGGGATGTCGTTGAGGCCGTTTTGCTCGGTCAAACGAGCGCACTCGGCCTTGGCCTCGTCGAAATCGTTGCCGTGGAGAATCACCTTGGCGCCCATTTGCGCAACGCTTTTGTACTTGATGGACGGGGTTCCTGTGGGCATGACGATGGTAGCTGGTATGCCGAGATGCCTGGCGGAATAAGCCACGCCCTGAGCATGGTTTCCGGCCGAACAAGCGATGATGCCTCTGTCGAGCTGCTGGGGCGTCAGATGAGCAATTCGGTTGTAGGCGCCTCTGAGCTTGAAGGAGAAAACAGGCTGTAAATCCTCTCGTTTGAGCAGAATATTGCGTGAAAAGCGGCTGGAAAGTGACACGGCCTTGCTGAGCGGCGTCTCCTTGCACACGTCATAGACGCGACTCGTCAGTATCAACCGAACATAGTCGGTATCCTCCGTGCCGTTCAGTATATCGCTAGGCATCAGATAGTTAACTGAGTCAGATTAAAGGTGATTTTTCAGTCCCAAAAAGGGGCGACGCACGGCTGAGCAAAACTAAAAATTTTAGCAGCCACAAAGAAATTCAGTCATCGAAACAAGGTGGAGGGAAAGAGGACATTGGAGGGGATAGGGGGGAGGAGTGGGGTATAGATATAAGGAGAATGAATATATCATATCAGCTTATATAGCCTTTTTCCCCGACCCCATTACTAATCCCCCCGTTCTGTTAGGTGATGCGCGATGCAAAAAAACAAAACTTTGTATCGCCACTTCACGTGACAGGCCCTAGAGGCTTTCCCTGCACAATTTGTATATCTTCGCCCCCTTTTAGACACTTAAGACTCTCCTTTATAAATAATAATCAGTCTTTTGGCCGGTCATCGTGTTTTTCGGCCGTTTGCCCCCCAGCTCTGTCCTCCATCTTTGCTCTTTCGCTGGCTTCTTTCTCCTGTACCCCGCTGTGGCCGTGCAACTGCAAACTATAAAACCAACCGGTAGTTCGCTTGCTATCGAGATAAATCCCTTGAACGTAAAATCTTTTTTTCACCCTCTTAGCCATTCTTCCCAACCCTACAACACCACCGCTTTTCGATCCTTGTGGTGTTATTGAGGTTAGCAACCTGCTATGGCGGACACAACCCCGATATCGGCAAACAGCAAGAAACGCACCCATAGCAGAAATGGTTGCATAACCTGTAAAAGACGCAAGTATAAATGTGATGAAACCAGGCCGACATGTATGGAATGTACAAAGAGAGACCTGGTCTGTGGGGGATATCAGCAGAGTATTCGATGGAAGACGTACGATGCCTCGAGTATCAACAAAATGCCGCTGAAAAAGCCGTCTGCGAAGGGGAATTTTGCTAGGAAACCTGCTTTTTCGGTCAGGAACGACGGCGAATTGCAAAATACCGACAACGACTTTAATTCGGGGCTTGGTGTGTTCAGTCAGGCAGACTTTAGCGCCGACAACAATGTCTCGTTTGCTCACCAAAGAGCCACCTCTCTTCCTGATATAGATAGCCGAGGGTTAAGTGCGTTATCGGGAATTAAAATGGAGCCGTTGACATATACGCCGACGCCAGATTCAAGCCGTAGTCGCAGTAATGGTGATATAAGCGCTGGACCGTTTATTCCCCAGTACGACTACGACTTTGCCAACGAGATGTATCCTCAGGCGTATAATACCGAGAATTTATCAGGTACCGAGGAATCGTATTCGGTTGACAGTGATGCGCAGAATGTGGCCGAGCAGAATCTGGCAAATACGCATATATTATTCAAAAGTCCTCACTATGCTGTGGGTGAAGTTTCTTCGGCAGAAGAACAGTTGAATGTACCTTATATTATAGATCCGAGTTACGGATACGAGCAGCCGGTGATACGGCATGACGCGAGGTTATGGAATGGGGACGAGACAGAGGAGCGGTAGGAGTTCGAGGAGCGCTAGGAACCGAGGAGCGCTAGTTCGACCGAGTAACCCTAGGGAATAATCACTGGCCCTCCCGCATAAAAAGCATGAAATGCCCTTTGCATTTCAAATCCTAATGTAACGTTAGAACAATCAATTATTTATATAATTTTCGTGCCTGTATTTGCTTTTTCCCGCCATATCTGCAATCTGATCGGCACCGCTTTTTCCCTTCTTAAACCACCATGGCGCTAAACAAAAGACTCATGTCGGCGGCCATTGTGACGTTCGATGCGTTTGGAACGCTGTACGAGCCGAAAGGATCGGTCGCAAAGCAATATGCGCTTGTAGCTAGAGATTATGGAGTAGAGGTGGATGAGGGGGTTCTTCATAGTGCATTCAAGCCGGGTATGTGTAGATTTGAGCAGACGCTGTACTACGTAAGTTGGCCGTTTACCGCCTTTACCCTACCTACTAACTATAGCATTCAAATCCGTGTTTGAAAAATACCCCCAGTACGGCAAATTGGCCGGAATCTCCGTCTCGCAGTGGTGGAAACTGGTCATTGAGCGGGCCTTTGCACCCACTGTGCTGTCTGATCAGGCGCTAGACGGCATTTATAATCACTTCAACTCGTCCACTCCGTACTATGTATTTCCAGATGCTCGTAGAATGATCCAATTGCTGGAAAAAAACCGTATTCCTTTAGGTGTAGTCAGTAATAGTGATCCTGCTGTACGGTTGGTGCTTAGTGATATTGGATGGAATCAGCTCAACGATAACTGTTCGATTAGTTACGATACAGGATACGATAAACCGGATAAACGGGCTTTTCAGTACGCTAGCAGGCATATCGAGTCGTCAGGTCTCAAATGGCATATTGGAGATGATCCTCAGACTGATCTTCAGGGGTCGGTGGATGCAGGCTGGAACGGCGTGCTTGTAGATAGAAGCGGTGGTTTGGAATGGGTGAAAAACGACATGAGGAAGTCGGCGGTGGAGAATAAGGGATATATAGAGCATGAGGACGAAGATTTGGTGGTATTTGTTGGCAATGACGGGCTATATAGAGTGTATACGAGGAGTATGGATAAGCTGGTGGAGGTTACCGAAAGAGGAGGATAAGGAGACGAAAGCGGTGGTAAAGCGGCGGATAACGAGACTAAAGCGGATAAGGAGACTAAAAGCGGGATTTAGTGGACGGCCGGATTGGGCAGCTGGGGCGAGACGAGGGAATTGGAGGGAAATATTGGGATTTAGTGGTTTATTTGTTGGTTGTAGCTAAGGAGGTATGGAGAGAGTGCTGAACGTTTAACGAGCGTCGAAGAGACTGGACGAATGACGTTAGTGAGAGAGCAGAGAGGACAACAGGATTATCAGGAGGCTAAACAGAACTATTCTTCTAGTTTATTCGCTTCCCGCGATTACTGCCTGTCTAAGCACGCAAGCTATGATATCACAGCCAGCACTGATAATCCCTCATGAGAGCTTGCATAATGGCTGAAAGGAGAATCTAGCGTGCGAATAACCGCCGTGCGAATAACCGCTTTAGGAGCATGCAGCTAAGCACGAGTTTGGACTATTACGAGCACAGTAATTACGAGCTGCAGGATGCACTAAGCTATATGGTACCTGACGGCTGGGCTATCAACGACAACTAGGCAACAGCTATCAACTACCAACACAAGCACTACGCAACACAAGCACTACACAACACTACGCAAACACAAACACTATCTCTCTATCCTCCCTCCCTCTCTCTCTCTCGACACCGCCCTGCTCCCCTGCCCTCCCCCCACCTTGGCACTCGTTGACTCAGCCGTTTTGTGCTATTATTGGCAAAAACAAATTGAATTTCTCATTCAACCAACCACGCCAAAAACTCACACCTCGGGACTTGTGGGATATTTGGGTTTTGCTCTTGATACTCTACTTGTTGCACCAACCAACCATGCTGTTGCTCAAGCTCCTGCTGGGCCTCATGGCTGCTCCGGTCGCTCTGGCCATTGACATGGATATATCGTCGGCAAGCTCTATAAATTCCGCCCTGAGTCTGATAGCCCAGGATTTGCTGGCCTATTACAATGGCAACCAGCCCGGTGGAACGCCCGGTGAAATGATCCAGCCATACTATTGGTGGGAGGCCGGTGTGGCCTGGAGTGCTCTTATAGATTACTGGTTTTACACGGGCAATTCCACCTACAATGACATGGTGAAGGAGGCGCTGCTGTTCCAGGTGGGGCCTCAGAAGAACTACATGCCGTCGAATCAGACGACGTCGGAGGGCAATGACGATCAGGGGTTCTGGGGCCTGGCCGTCATGAATGCGGCCGAGAAGAACTTCACGAACCCCAGCTCCGATGAACCGCAATGGCTATACCTGGCCCAGCAGACGTGGGACTCTATGGTTCCTAGATGGGATCCTGCCAGCTGTGGAGGTGGACTTCGCTGGCAGATATACACCTTCAATGCCGGATACGACTACAAAAACGTGGTTTCCAACGGCTGTTTCTTTGCGCTGGGCGCTCGTCTCGCGAGATATACCGGCAATTCGACCTATCAAGAGTGGGCCGAAAAAGCCTGGGATTGGATGTCCAGTTCCGGCCTGGTAACCGGTGGGTATACTGTCTATGATGGTGCTGATACCACCAAGAATTGTACATCACCAACACTACTTGAATGGACGTATAACTATGGGCTTTTGATGGACGGAGCTTCTTACTTGTTCAGTCATACCAATGACTCGGTATGGGAAGATCGGGTCACTGGCCTGTGGAAGGTGGCCTCGTCCAACTTCTTCCAGAACGGCATCATGTACGAGGCCCAGTGTCAGCCTCACAACAACTGTAACAATGATCAGCGATGTTTCAAGGGCATTTTCTCGCAGTTTCTGGGTAACACTGCGCTACTTGTGCCGAGTTTGAACAATGAGATTACCAGTGCGCTCAACAGCAGTGCACAGGCAGCAGCAGCAGCATGCTCAGGGGGATATGATGGCCATACATGTGTATTGAATTGGTTTCCAAACGCAGGGAATCCATTATATGGTCTTGGAGAACAGATATCGGCTCTGGAAGTGATACAAAATACATTGATATCCGGCAAGGCTACGTTGCCATATACGAACACGACAGGAGGCACGTCGTCGTCACAGGGAGGAAAGGCGACGGAAGATACAGGAGCTACGGTGAATAGTCGGATTATAAACACGGGGGACAAGGCGGGAGCAGGGATTCTGACGGTGGTGTCGTGCGGAGTGTTGGTAGGCACGGCATTCTGGATGTTGCATTAGGCAGCAGGGGGGAGAGGCAGGGAGGGTAGCACGGAGAGCAAAGATCTAGGAGGGGTATTTCGTTGGCATTTAACGGCTTGGGAATACTTCGAGAAATGGTAGTTCGAGCAATGGTACTTCGAGCAATGGTGTTATTCTTGGTGATGGTATGTGTTTTTAGCGATCTACCGCACTGTCTCAGGAAACAACTACCAGGATTACTCAGTTCTCAGCTGCACTGCTCTCACCTACTCTCAACTGCTTCTACGCAAGTTCCTCCGCTACTCTCGCATCCACTTTGTACTCTGCATTTTGGCATTACAAAAGACATGTCATCGATATTGGCTTCGTTTTCCTTCATGTCTTATGTCTTATGTTTTCAATGTCTTATTCTTGATTTAAGACTACGCTCTATACGGCTGGCTGCACCTGAATCAACGATACACTAAAATATGATGATATAGCGAAGAGAATATTTATAAGTAAGGCAAGCCGGGGATTTTTATTATTATTATTGTATTACTATGCAAATCCAATTCCCATTAACTATTTTTTAGTTTACTATTTCTAGTTTTTCTAGTTTACTATTTCTAGTTTACTATTTCTAGTTTACTTTTTAACTATGACTACTTAACTATTACTACTTAACTATTACTATTTAACTACTACTATTTACTATTTCTATTTAACTATTTAACTATTACTATTTTCTATTTAACTATTACTATTTTCTAGCTTATTATTATTTCTATTTAACTATTTCTTTCTTTTACTCTTTCTTTCTTTCTTTTCTCCACTCGCTAACTCCCTCGCTCTATTTACCTCCCAAACCTCTCAACTTCTCCTTCTACCAACAACTCCACTCGTTCACCATGAAACTGCTAACACTGCCGCTGATAACGGCCTGGCTAGTCGCCTGGTTCGGCCGTGGCCTATGCGTGCAGTTGAATACCAACGACCCGTCGTCCATCATCGCGGCCTCCAAGCTGCTTGCTCAGGGTCTCATGGACTATTACCACGGCAACTCGTCGGGCCAAACGCCGGGAATGTTTGTGTACGGATACTATTGGTGGGAGGCCGGTGTGGCCTGGGGCTCCATGATGGATTATTCCTTTTATAGCGGCGACGACCAGTACGTGAGTCTGATCAAGTCGTCCTTGTTGTACCAGATTGGCGCTGGAGACGCCTATTTGCCGGCGAATCAGAGCAACACCGAGGGAAACGACGATCAGGCCTTCTGGGGCATTGCTGCCATGCAGGCTGCCGAGCAGAATTTCACCGCGCCCGAGGGCGGATACCCCAGCTGGCTATATTTAGCTCAGGCCGTGTTCAACACCATGGCTTGGCGCTGGGAAAACGGCAGCTGTGGAGGCGGCCTACGGTGGCAGATTTACCCGTGGAATAGCGGCTACGACTACAAGAACAGTGTGTCGAACGGAGCGTTGTTCCATCTGGCCGCAAGACTGGCCAAGTTCACGGGAAACAGCTCGTACTACGAATGGGCAAACAAGTCCTGGGATTGGATGGAAAGCGTGGATTTCATCTCGTATTATAACGGGAATACCAGCGGTATGGCCTTTGTTTATGACGGTGCGTACATGGAGAACAACTGCTCGCAGGTCAGAAAAGCAGAGTGGACCTATTGTTACGGTCTTCTCATGGCCGGCTCCGCATACCTGTATAACATGACCGGCGACAATATCTGGCTGGAGCGTGTGTATTCGCTGTGGGATCGTGCCGGCACTGCAATGTTCGAGAACGGTGTCATGATGGAAGCAGCCTGTCAGCCCCGAAACACATGTAACACAGACCAGCGGTGCTTCCGAGGCATATTCAGTCGGTTCCTAGGGCTAACGATGCTCGAGGCCCCGGAAACCCAGTCGGCCATCATGCCGAACCTGGTGACAAGCTCAAATGCCGTAGCCCAGTCGTGTTCTGGAGGAACAGACGGCCATACCTGCGGGCAAAACTGGTCGTATCCCGGATGGGACGGTGTATATGGACTGGGAGAACAGATCTCGTCTCTGGAAACGTTACTTGCGCTGCTGATCAACACGAGAGGAGCACCTCTGACAGCCAAGGAAGGAGCCGTGAGCAATGGAGACGGAGCAGCAGGCGGAAACACGACGCGGTCAGGGTACTCGGTCAACAGCATGAACACGATGCTGAATCTGAACACGGGCGATACGGCCGGGGCGGCCATCATCACGGCGGTGGTGATCATCGGCATCGTTTTCAGCAGCTGGTGGTTGTTGATCTAGGGTGTGGTGTAGCGTGATCTAGGGCTGCAGTAACGTAGCATAAGACTATTTATGGAAATATGAGATGAGATTCGGTGAGAATTGGAGAAAAAATCGGGATGAGCATCGGATGAAAAGTCGGGATGAAACTCGGAATGATGAATAAGAAATCAGGAACATGATGAGACGAGAGTGATGGCTAATGTGATATTCGTGATTTTCGAAACTCGATACTCTTGATGTTGTTGAAACTCGATATTTTGATATTCTTGAAACTCGATACTTTTGATGCTCTTGAAACTCCACTCTCAACATTCCACTATCGACACTCCACTCCTGTAAAACTCCACTCCACTCTTGAAAATGTCCATTGCAACCATTTCCATTCAATAAATGCTCGTACGCCGTACCACGCCGCACTCCGCCGCACTACGCCGCATTACTCCCTTTCCGACCCTGATGCCGTTTACCAGGGTCTAAGCAGATCATCACATGTGTGTAGATCCTTGCCGGTTTGGCCAGGATGCCGTATAAAACCCGGCCGGGCGCCACAAAAACTTGTTGTTGTAAATAACCAGGGGGCGTATTCACTTAAAACCACGACTTCAACCGATTCTGGACTGCTGCTAGCAGGGAAATCGGCTCTGCAGGCTTGGTCTGGACCTTGGCTAGTTCGGCAGAGTCCAGGCCAATGACATCGACTCCGCCGGCCCTGAAAGTCTCCAGCGTGTCCGTCTCGTTCTTCGAGGGGTCTACAGCCTTGACAGCGTCCTTGAGCACGTATGTTGGGTAGCCCAGCTTGGCTGAATGGAGACTGGTATGCAGCACACAGTAATCGTATGCCAGTCCACACACATAGACATGAGTGGCCTGGGTGGATTTCAGCAGGTCCTCGAGCTCGGTATGATGAAGCCCCCACACGTCAGCGAATGCAGAGTAGTATTCCCGGTCACTTAGGTAGCCCTTTTTGACGAGCTGATCCACCTGGTTGCTGTGGAATTCCGTGGGATACTCGGATCCGTGCGTGTTCTGAACGCAATGGTCGGGCCAGACGACCTGCTGCTTGGTCACCGAGGGGTCTTCGGGGTGCGTGAAGGTCAGCACGTCGAACGGTTGGGCGCCCGGGTGATTCGAGGCAAACGAGCAATGGTCCGTCGGATGCCAGTCTTTGCTGGCGATGATCTTCGTCCAGGTGTACTGTGACGAGTCTACCAGTTTGTTTATCACGGGAATGATCGAACGGCCTTCAGAAACAGCCAGAGAGCCGGTTGGCGGCAGGAAATCCTCCTGGAGATCGACGACGAGCAGGACGGGGCGGAATTCCGGGGACATGAGGGAGAAAGTAAGAAAGAAAAAGCGGTTAATATGCGGTTGGGTTAAGGGAGAATCCGAGGAATTTATCGGATTTATATGCAAGTGGTGGGTGCGTTGGCAAAATGTGGTGTAGAGGGAAGATGTTAATTAAGAAAGACGCATCGCGAGAGGTAGTAGAGGTTGCATGAATCATCGAGTGGGGGTGAGGAGGGGGGAGTTGGGTTGGAATGGAATTGTTTTTGGGAGATTGAAGTGAAAGAATTGTATTTGAATTTCATGTTGTATGTTGTAAACGAGAAATTTTAAGGTTTGTTGAGGTTCGTTAAGTTGAGGTTCGCTAAGTTGAGGTTTGTTAAGTGTAACGAGTGATAAGAGAGGAATACGATAAGAACAAAATGTACGATCGGAGATGAAGGAACAGCAGGAAAACAGCTAATAAAGAATAATTACTAAATATATCAAAACTCTTCCAAATAACACCCTATTCTTCTATCCCTTACCCCCTTCGATGACTCACATGCCCAACTCCGCAATAAGCCATCGGCAGTAACCTTTAAGCGAGCCTTAGCGAGAAACAACGATTACCAACAACCATGCCCGAACTCGCCGAACTTTCCATTCCAAAAGCTACTGAAAATAACCCCCAATGCCAAAATCTCATAGACGATCTCCAGCTAATCCGCCATAAAGAAGGTGGGTATTTCAAGGAAACCGACCGATCTCCCTTCACCATGCAAAGCCCATATCCAGACTCAAGCCAGCCGACTCGCAACTTCTCCACGCTTATATATTATTATCTTAGTAATGACGAACCTGTAGGCCATTTTCACCGTAACAAGTCGAGAATCATTCATATTTTGCAAAAAGGTTCGGGAACTTATGTACTTATTGATCCTAAGACTAAGGAGATCAAGACGTTGGCTGTAGGATTCGAGCAAGCCAGTCAATGGGTGGTTGATGGGGGAATTTGGAAGGCTAGTTTAACCAACGATCCCGAGGGGTTGCTTATAAGTGAAATAGTGGTACCGGGGTTCGAATACGAGGACCATGAGTTTTTATCGAGGGCAGAGTTGGAGGAAATTGTGGGGAAACAGAGGGCAGAGGGTTTAGAGGGGTTGTGTAGTAGGGAAGAGATAGGAGAGAGCAGGGAATAACAGTACGAGAGAAGATTTAGGAGAAATAGAAATAGAAATAGTTTTTGTTTGTTTTTTTGTTTGTTTGCTTTGTAAGTTTATAAGTTTATCGTAATTATGCTATAGTTAAGTTCTATATGCTATAGTTAAGCTCTATACTCTAGTTAAGCTCTATACAGTGTATACTAGGAAGACACTTCTCTCTACGTATATCATCTCTGAATACTGTGTTTTCTCTACACCACTCGTTCTATCATAATACTCTCCTCAATGCCTCTACACCATGCTAACTTCCCTCTATACTCTCATATCCCTCTCTATTCTCTGTCCCTCTATTCCCTGGTACTCTCTCCCTCTCCTGCCCCACAGGCTCCCCTAACAACGACTGCTTCTGATGATACGTATCTGCCTGAATAATCGTATCTATCAAGTAATACTGCAAACTATTCATAATCAGAGGAAATACCATCATGACAAAAAACACCTGAACTCTAGTATCAAATGCCGTCCAGCCAATAAGTAATGCACCCAAATCATCCACCGCAGACCCAAAGGCCCAAATAAATATCGACAAGGCGATCTTCATCAAAAGCAGCCCCGTCATATATACAGAAGTTTGTTTGAAAAAAGACGACCACTGAGGCGGATCTCCGTATTCTCCAGACACCACGCCTATCATGCCCATACGAAGGACAAAATCTTGCAAAATATACAGAAAAAACCACAATACAGGAACGCCAACAGTAGTATCTAGTAAAATATTCACAAAATACCAAGTACACGGGTTATCATCCATATCGGGAATATCATGCGAGGAAAAGATATTACTGATAACCACATTGATCATATGAATACCGGCCGAACCGACGATCTGCTTGCCGACATCAAACAGCCAGACCCACCAGGGTCGCCTTGGATGCTCATGATACCGTTTAAATACCAGACTTAGAATAGCTATTATACCCATGAGCATTTGGACCATGAGGGCAAACGGCCCTAGCAGCACGCACTCGTCTGCTGCATACATGGATGCGTTTGTGGAATTTACGAGGCGAGAAAGGCCATAGAAGATCAAGTCAAAATGCCTCAATGGATATCGTTGATGTTGAAAGGTTGTGGATATTTATGTGGAATTTTACCTAAGCGATTGGGTTGTGTAGTTTGGAGTTTTAACGTTAACATCGTAACATCGAGAGAAGAATGAGTGAGCGTAAGTGTTGGGAGGATAAGGGGGGGTAATGGAGGGTAAGAGGAGGGTAATTAGGTAGCTGTATAACATGTCTTCTAACGTTAGCTGTTGAAAATAGTAGGTTTTAACCATCCCGTAGTATCATGCCATATAGAACTAACCCAAGAACCCAAGCCGTGCTGCGTTTGTAAACCTCAAAAGTCGTCTCGAGACGAGTGTATTTTAATCCATGGGCAAGATTCCGGAAAATGCGATAATATTATCGATCAGTATAAGACGTGTATGAAGGGGTATGGATTTGCGGTATAGTGCTAGAGTGAGCAGGAGCAGTGAGCAGTAAGCTAAAAGTTCATAGTATTATCAGTATAAAAGTGTAAATATAATTAAACGCTTCTCAGTAAATATTACATTATAATACAGTAATAGTAACAGTAACACTACTATAGTATATTATAGTATACTATAATATCAACTACCGTGCCTTAACTGCCCTCCTCTCCTTAGTAATCCCACAACCTACGTGCTTCTTCCTCCAATTTCACCATCAAATGCGGCGGAATGGCCAAATCAAACCACCTAGCTCTTCAGGTGCTAAATAACCTAAATCACCAGCAATTATGGACAGACGTTGAATTGCAGCCTGAAATACCACTCGACGGTGAAACTTTAACAGCCATTTCCGGCATACCGTTTGAAAAGATTCATCCTGACGACGTTGAAATAGATCATGAACTTGTAATTCCTGTAGCAGTAGAAGATCAAATATCCGTAAAAGTACTTGCCAGAATATTCGAGGTTTTGGGTAAACGAGCCGGTAAAGCAGTTGCTCGTGTGGTTATGGCCATGGTTACGAGTGATTCGACAGTGGTGTACTATGTTGTGAATAATGGGTTGGTAAAGCCGAGACAGAATTGAGGGAGCCGAGGAGGTATTACGGAGAGTAATAGGAGATTTTTGGAGGGAATTTTGAAAGAATTTATTGCATTTAACGAGTTGTGTAAGCAGGCTGATATGAAATAGTCTCACAGTACTAAACAGCTTTAACGACTTAACACTCCTATTTGACGAACATTCAAAAAAATTCTTGAAACTTAAATTATCATCGATACGTAAATATTAACATGCATATATACACTAATGTTCTTGTAGTTTTCTTTCGCTGGGTAGGCTGCTATGCTGCGTAGGCTGTTCATACTGCCATACTGCCATTCTGCTCACGCCCAGCTTGTACTCAATCCCCCGTAATATTTCACGAAATTCCCCAGCGAATAACTATCGTCTCCAGAAACATCACTTATATCCACATGGCTCAAAACACCCTCCAAATACTCCTCTGCGTCTTCTCTGTACTTTGCCAGATCTCCAAACTGATACTGCAGCAATGTTTTCATAATTGGCATTGGAAGAACATCCAAGCATGCGATTTTTAAGTTTGCCAGAAACAGCAGGTCGGCCGATGAAATGCTTTCGCCGACGAGAAACCGAGACTCGGGCTTTTTGGCCTGCTGAATGGTCTGCAGGACGTCCTTGGCGACATTCAACACCCGCAGACTCTCCTGAGCGTCTTTCAACTTGGCTTTCGACGATGCATTCGGCCGCTTCTCCAGCTGCTCATAGATTCTAACCATATCGGGGTTTCTTTTGGCTTTCTCACTGAGACTCCAGGTGACTTTGGAAGTATCAACGAGGCCTGCTGAAGCACATACTCCTCGAGCCCAATCGCGCTGTACAATTGTCATGTTGTACTGCATGGGAAAATGAAGCATGGCAGCCAGCGTAGGACTCGTCACCGAGTTGAAATTGTCCTTATTAATGAACAATGTGTACAGAGTTAAAGGAACAACCTGAGCACAAACATAGCTCGTTAAGGCTGTAGCTTCAGCAGCAAATTCTTTGTCCAAATCGTATCCTTGTTTTTTTAAATATCCCACGATGCTCTGGTATCCTCCAGCGACAGGAATTCCGTCGTGTTTTAGAGCAGGAAGCTGGAAATTGTTGCTCATATGCTTGTTACTAGATGGAATGATCTGGACGAATTCAGGGCCAGCAGCGAGACAAACGTACCAGACGGCAGCGAGGCAGTCGGGCATGATGGAGAGCGCGCCGTCCACGGGGCCCCAGATGTGGAGAGCGAACGGAGGAGGCATGGGGGATAGAGGGAGAGAAGTGGTATGGGGAATGGGAGAGGTTACTTGGGAGTTAGGTGGGTTAACTGGGAGTTTGGGTGGGTGAATTGGGAGTTTAGGTGGGTGAAGTGAAATTTTGGGTGGGTTTTCCAGCACTTTGGTTGGGTTTTCCAGCACTTTGCTTGGGCTCGTTGGGACTTTCCTCGCTTCGGCTGGGACTTTCGTCCCAACCTTCGCTTCGCTCTCAAATTTCACTTCATCCCCCCCCCCCCATGTCCGACGACCTGCCTGTCGAACCTGAAGCCAAGCCTACTGGTGTCAAAAGAAAACGCCTGGCTCGAGACAAGATCGGCCGGTACCTGGATAAAGTCGAGGAAAACCCCCTGGCTATCGACTCATGGCTGGATCTCGTCAATGAATACAAGTCCAACGACCGGTTATCTGACGTTCGCGAGACGTACGAGCGCATGGTGAACTATTTTCCCGAATCAGCCGAGATCTGGATGGCCTATATCAATGTTGAGCTCGACAATTCCGAGTTCCACAAGGCTGAGGCGCTGTTTGGCCGCTGCCTGACCAAAGTGCTCAAGGTATCTCTGTGGGAGCTGTATCTGGCGTATATTCGACGAGTAAACAACGATAAATCCGGCCAGGACGCCCAGAATACCATCCAGAGAGCCTATGAGTTTGCGTTGGAACGAATTGGCTCCGATATAAGCAGTGGTTCTGTCTGGCTCGAGTACGTCAAGTACCTTCGATCAATTAGCCCAGGCTCTTCGCTGGAGCAGCAGCAGCACATGGATCTGACTCGTAAGACGTACCGAAGAGCACTGTGCATTCCTATGAACAACCTGGAGGTCATTTGGCAGGGATACAACAACTTTGAGTCGGGGCTGAACAAATCAACAGCTCGAAAATTCGTCGCCGACCGCTCTGCTACGTACATGGCTGCACGAGGATGTTACAGAGAGCTGCAGAATATCACTGTTGATCTTGATACAAGCTCGCTTCCGAGACCTCGAAGGTGGAATTCAGCTGAGGACAAACAGAGCAAGATATGGCACAAATGGATCGCATGGGAGCTGAGAAACCCGCTTCAGGCTGCTACTGATGTCGTACAAGCTCGTGTTCTATATACATACAAGCAAGCTCTTATGAGTCTGCGATATTTCCCGGAATGGTGGTTTGAGGCTGCTCATTACTGCCTGACGGCTCTGAACAAGACCGATGAAGGCATTGACTTCCTCAAGGCCGGTCTTCAGGCAAATCCGTACTCTTTTCTGTTAACGTTCAAGGCTGGCCAAGTATACGGCGTGCAACATCTTTCATCAGATCTTCATCAGGTGTACAAGGATCTGTTGGATAATCTCAAGAAACAACGAAGCCGGTTTTCTGGAGCTGAGGAGCCTGCAACGCAAGAATCCACGCCTACTCCAGCACCAGCCGGACCTGATGAGAACGAGCCTCAGGAGCTGAAACAAAATTCTGCTGATATCACGTTTGTCTACACAGAGTACATGAGAGCTGTAAAACGACTGGAAGGCATCAAGGAAGCGCGAAAAATATTCAGTGAATGTCGAAAACTCGCATATTGTACTCCTATTATATACACAGTCTCGGCCATGATGGAATACTACAGCAGTAAGGAGTCTGGGATTGCTAACAAAGTCTTTGAAATCGGTATTAGAAGATACACCGACGACCCGGTCTATGTCAAGAGTTACTTTGACTTTCTGGTGCTAATTGGCGACGAGTCGAATGCGCGGGCTCTGTTTGAAAAAAGCCTGCTGAAAATGACCCCCGAACAGCAGAAGTCGCTGTTTTATCATTTCATGAAGTACGAAAACGACTATGGCGACTCGGCTGGAATCACAAAGCTGGAGGAACGCTATGCAGAGATGTTCCCCAACGAGCCTGCCATTAACTTATTTATCGATAGATATACCGACGAACGGTCAGGATATAATTTTCTCAGGGAAGTCGACCTGGGCAAGCGATACTCAGGCAGAAAAGGCCGGGGCAAGAGCTCGGACGACGTACCGTCCAAAAAACTCAAAAGCGACTCAGACAGCCCTAAGCTGCCTCCTAGTGTTTATGCGTTGATGGAGGAGCTGCCGAATGCAAAAGATTACGACACGGTGGAGTTCAATCCGGCCAAGCTGATCGGGTTGATCCAGAAGGTGGAGCTGCCGGAGGAGGAGGAGTAGCGTGTATAAATAATGTGAGTGATGTGAGATTAGGCTTATGCGTAGGTTCATGAGATTAGGCTTATGCGTAGGCTCATGCGTAGACTTCATGTGTTATCACCCGTATCTGATGCTGCTCTCCTCTATTATTGGATCCAGACTGACATTGTTCTGCTTGATCCACAGAGCCAGTTTATCCACGTCTATGCTCTGAGAGCTCTGTTTTTCCGTGATTTCCTGTGAAGTAACCATTGCCTGCTTGTTGTTTGTCACAGGCTCGATTCCATGCAATGCGTCTATGCTTTTCAATGCATCTATGATATCATTCTGCTGAATGTACGCCTGCTTAGCCAGTTCGTCGAGTGATATCGAGGATTTTTTCCACTGCGAAAGAGCCTGAGCTATGGATATCAGCCAGTATGACACATACGAGGCTCTTCCGTGCGTTGACAGCGGTTTTTCCGGAGATCCAAGCTTGTTTTCCATGCGAGAAATGTAATATGAGAATGCTATAAGTAGTCGACCAAGGCCCCGTTTCTGATACGGCGGAAACACCAGAATACATGCAACATTGTAGTCATCCCAGGAGATCTTTTCCTTGGAGAAGAAGCCCAGAACATGGGGACTGGACGAGGTTTCGACCAGAACGAAGAAATCAAAGCCATCGACTGCAAAGTAGATGCTCTTGTTATCTAGAAACAGTTTGGCAAATAGACATAGACATTGACAGTACAATTTGTGCTTAGAGCCGTCCACACGGTATATTGAGTAATCGCTAGCGTTGTAAACCTGAGTTCCTGGAGGACATGTCTTGAATGGGCATTTGAGCTCGTGAAGGGCCATATTGGCAGCATCAACGGTATACTTGAAGCAAAACTGGCAGAAATGCAGCAAGGGAATGACCGATTTGTGCGAGTTGCCATTGATACTGTCGCCTAAACTGGCGGGAAAGGCGCGTTTCTTCGACAATTGGTCGTCAAAGTAGCCCGGACTGCTGTACCAGGTGGGGCATATGTAGCCATTGTAGACGGCGGTTTGTATATTGCGGTCTTGAGGCATGGTGGTGAGGTGTAGGCGGGGGTGTAGGCGTAAAGTCCTAGCGTATTGTCCTAGTGTATAGGCTTAAGATGTAGTCTTAAGATGTAGTCTTACGATGTAGAGTCCTAGCGTAGAGTCCTAGCGTAGACTTACGATGCCTATGCTTAAGATGTAGTCTTACGATGTCTAAGCTTGAAACGATGATTTACTCAATGAACGAACCCCGTTTTCTTGTTTTCTCTTCTCTTTTTCCTTTTCCTTTCCCTTTTTTCAGCCCAACTTCAAGTGAAAATTATTTCATTTTCCGTATTCCTTAAGAACGAAATCACAAAAGAAAGAAGTTAAAATATTTATATTCATGAAGTGAAAATTGTAAACTGTTAAACCTCCACAATGGGCAAATATCGCGAACGGTTCAATGCCAAAGCTCGAAGTGGCATGATAGCCAAACAACAGGCGTTGAAGCGAGCTAGGAATAAATCTTACGAAGTGGATTCAACCAACGACGAGGAGACTCCACAGACGGAAGAACATGATCCAAATGCTGAGATCTTGGTTTCCATGACGGCCGAGGAGAAGCAGGAAAGAAAGAGGAAATTATTCGAGCTTTTAAAGCCTGCCGAGACGAAAATATCAGCTACGAAAAGAAAGCGGTTGGATAAATATATTGTAAGTTTTGTTTGGTGGTGTGGCCTTGGTGGTTTGGTACTGTATATGCTATATGCTACTGTACTTCTTTTCTACTAACACTATAGGATAAACAAGTGAAAAAACAGGAAAAAGACGAAATACTCAAGAAATTACAACATTCAGAATTCGATACTTCACAACTAGAATCCTCAAAAGAACTTGGACGAGGTAAACAGACAAAAAAAGAGCAGATCATCGAGGCCCTGAGGCTGGAAAAAGCCGGCAGAGGCGACGAACAGACAAAAGAGCTGTTATTTGAGGAGAGGGAAGTGAAGGACTGGGACGGGGATTTGGAGCTGGCAGAGGAGGAGAGAAGTGGGGAGTTTACGGGCAAGGGATTTGAGGTCAATGGATCGGAATATATTGAAGAACGAGCTTCTAATGAAGATGAAGATGAGGATCAGCATAGAATACCTGAAAAAGTCGAACAATATACCGAGGAAAAATTCTCCTCCTTTATCGACCATCGGCCTGCAAATGGGCAGAAATCTTTTGCATTTCAGAACATTAAAACCGTTAATCGGCCTGTTCCTACAAGAAAATACAACTGGAGAGAACGTTTGGAGAGAGAAAAAGCACGGAAAAGGGGAATAGAGGCAGTTGAGAGCGAAGACAGTGAGGAAGAGGAAGAAGACGAAGACGAAGAGGAAGAAGACGAAGAGGACGAGGAAGACAGTGAGGAAGACGAAGAAGAAGAAGAAGAAAGCGAGGACCATAATGCCCAAGAAATCGAAACCGAAGAATGGAAAGGTTTCAGCAGCGAGGAATACGACGGTTTATCTTCCAAATCAGACTCTGAAGAGAACTCTGAAGAGAACTCTGAAGACGACTCTGAAGACGACTCTGAAGACGACTCTGAAGCCGAATCAGGCTCTGAATCCTCCTCCGAATCAGACAACTCCTCCGATGACTCCTCCTCCTCCTCAAAACCCAAAGCCTCGGCCATATTCAAAGAATGGGCCAACTCAATAATCGCACCTCATTCCGAAGGGGTCGAATACCCACAATACAACGGCACTTATACTCCTATTGACCGTCCAGAAGACAAAGAGGAGCTCCCCACAGAAATTGCTTACAATGCGAATCCCCTTCGAAAAGCTGCATATGTTGAGATCACCAGAAGTCCTGAGATCCAGGAACAACGCATCCAGCTGCCTGTTTGTGGAGAAGAACAACGCATCATGGAGGCTGTCTATAACAACGACTGTGTGGTCATTTGTGGTGAAACTGGTAGTGGAAAAACAACCCAAGTACCTCAATTTCTAGTAGAAGCTGGCTACGGTGATCCTGAAAATAGCGAAACTCCTGGAATGATTGGAGTTACGCAGCCAAGACGAGTTGCAGCTGTAAGTATGGCCAAACGAGTATCTCAAGAGCTCGGTAATATTGGCAATACTGTTGGATATCAGATTAGATTTGATACCAGACTTTCAGACAAGACTCGCGTAAAGTTCATGACGGATGGTGTATTGCTACGAGAACTTATGGCAGATTTGACATTGAAGAAGTACTCGGCTCTAATCATCGATGAGGCACATGAAAGGAATATCAATACCGACATTCTGATCGGCGTTCTTTCTCGAGCCCAGAAACTTCGACGGGAAATGGGCGAAAAGCCTCTCAAACTTATAATCATGTCGGCTACTTTGAGAGTAAGTGATTTCACGGAGAACAAAACTCTCTTCAAGCAGCCTCCTCCTGTTCTAAATGTTCAAGCTCGTCAATATCCGGTTGCTGTTCATTTTAGCAGAAAGACCAAGTTTGATTATATTGATGAAGCACACAAAAAGGCCGTGAAAATCCATACAAGGCTGCCTCCTGGAGGTATATTGATATTCATGACAGGCCAAAATGAAATTACTCAGTTGGTAAAGAAACTGAGACGGGAGTTTCCTACAAAGCACCAGAAGGACGAAAACGGCCAAAATGTCGCTGTTCATATCAGTGCTGAAGATGGCACTGTGGAAGCAGAGGACATTGATCTTGGTGACGAAGATATCGACTTTAACAGCATTGAGGAGCTTGAAATGGCCGAAGAATCAGACGAGGAAGAAGAAGAAGAAGGATTCGAGGAAACTCTCGAGGAAGGGCAGGACGCAAATGCTCCATTGCATGTATTGCCTCTGTATTCGCTGCTGCCAACCAAGGAGCAGATGAAGGTGTTTGAGAATCCTCCTGAAGGATCAAGATTATGTGTTATTGCTACTAATGTAGCCGAGACGTCTCTTACTATTCCGGGAATTCGATATGTTGTTGATTCTGGTAGAGTGAAAGAACGACATTACGACGAGGAGACCAAAGTGCAGAGTTTCCGAGTAGACTGGACAAGCAAGGCCAGTTCTGATCAAAGAGCAGGTCGAGCAGGACGAACTGGGCCAGGACATTGTTATCGGCTATACAGTTCGGCTGTGTATGAAGCGGATTTCCCTCAGTTTACTCTGCCCGAGATACTGCGCATGCCAATAGACGGGTTAGTGCTTCAGATGAAGGCTATGGGGATTGATAATATCGTAAACTTCCCGTTTCCCACTCCACCTTCACATGAGCGACTGGACAAAGGTATTAAGCTTTTGCGGTACTTGAGTGCTTTGGATAGCAACGACAGGTTGACAGATTTCGGCAAATCCATGTCTCTGTTGCCTTTGGCTCCAAGGTACGCCAAAATAGTCATTATAGGCAATCAGCTGAATTGTCTGCCGTACGTGGTAGCATTGGTATCGTGTTTGTCTGTTGGGGATCCGTTTATAACTGAGCAGGAACTGGGTGTTTTGTCGGACGAAGAGAAGGAGGTAGCCACGGCAGCTGAGTCGGATAAATCAAGCAAATTGCTTTCGAAATATCGTTCAGCACAAGCACAGTTCAGCTCTCTCGATCCTAAATGTGACGGGTTCAAGTCACTAAGTGCAGTGTGTGCTTATGACTATGCTTCAGACAGCGAGAAGTTTTGTCAGAGTAATTTCCTGCGTTTGAAGACTATGCAAGAAATCAAGAAGTTCAGGCATCAGATAAGTCATCTGGTGGCTGCTAATTCGTTTTCAAACGATATGGTCAATGCTGAGCAGCAATTGATGGCGAAGTTGCAGCCTCCTTCGGCCAAACAGCTCCAGGCACTCAAACAGATGATTGCAGCAGGGTTTATTGACCAAGTAGCCATACGAGGAGACTTGCTAGACGTGGAGATTGCAGTGAAATCCAAGAGAAATGTCGCGACGTTTCCGTACAAGACGATATTTCCCACTGTTACTGGAACCGAGGACGATACCTACGTCTATATCCATTCCTCGAGTGTTCTAGTCAATCTAGGAGAACAACCACCTGAGTATTTGATCTACCACAGTGTTCAACAGGGCCAGAGCCATAAGGAGGGCCAAGCAGCTAGAATACGTCTCAGACCTCTCACTTATATCAGTGCTTCACAGCTGTCTAATGTGGCCAAGAACACCGATCTGATAACATATTCAAAACCACTAGGACCTCCGTATGGCCCTAAGAGCATCACGGCGACCAAACGAGAGTGCTGGGTTGTTCCTCGATTTGGAGCTGCTATTGGCCAGGGAGGAGTCGGCTGGGATTTGCCTGCTAAGAAGGTGATTCAGGAGAAGGAGGGAGCGGCATGGATAGTGAAAGGTTGAGGGAGGGCATGGAGAGAATGGAGATTGCATGTTACGAGTTATGATGTATATTAGTTGAGTGTATATATTGATGATATATTATGTTAATAGGTTAATTGAGTGTATATATTAATGATATATTGTGTTAATACGTTAATTGAGTTTATAGTGTGTTAATACGGTAATTGAATCATCTTATGTTAATAGGTTAGTTGAATTAGAGATGTTAAGTATGCTAATACGGTAATTGAATTTATAACATGTAAATACGTTAAGAATTTATATTATGTTAATACGCTAATTGAATTTATATCATGCAAATAGGCTAACTGAATGTATATTATATTAAATATCGTGTATTATTTTAAATATCGTGTATTACGTTAATCTCGTGTATTACATTAAAAAATCGTGTATTACGTTAAATATCGTGTATTATGAGCTGTGAAATCGAGTCATGAATGCGTATCATAGAGAAGTATGAGCGATCGTAGATGAATATCACCGATATCCACCGATATCGTGAATATCGAATATCCAACACGAGCCTCACGCACTTCCCATCTTGATATTTATCTTAGGAATGCGAGGCTTACCATTACTTGCATCCCCTGTACTGCTGCCCGCTTCACATCCCGGACATACATGCAGAGTTTCGTGACAAAAGATATCACAGTCGATGCAAAAGACCTTCTGGCACTTTGGACAGGCGTACCGATGACTCAGCTCCTGAGAAGCATCCGCAGAAGGAAGTGTTTTCAAACATGCAAAGCATTGAGTGACTGACGTCCGAGGATCGTCCAGTGTGAGCTCTTTGAATGCCTGTAGAGGAAATAAATGATGATATGATCGAGCTAAATGTGTAGACAGGATCAAAGTCAGTCCACAAAGTGAGCAGATAGCCGGTAAATTACAGATTTTAGCCTTGCACCGTGGACATATGTATCCTCCTTGAGTTATAGTTGAATGATCTGCACATAAGGTCGGCTCAGTCTCAGATATCCTAGGAGGAAACCCCATTTCAACCAGAGTAGACGACTTGGCCGAGCCCATGTTTGAAAGTGCTAACGGAGTGGTCGCAGCCAGCAGAAGATCCTTGAAATGATGCTCGTTCAGAATGACTCCGTAGGCTGAGGAATCGGCGAAGTTGGTCTTCATGGCCAGCTCCTTGCATATGGCGACCTGGGCAGCGAGCCCAATAACTCGCACTCGGATATGCTCCTTGACCAGTGAATCGATAGTTTTGTGAATATCGCCGGGATCAGAAGAAAGCAGGGCTCCAAATATTATCATGACTTCCTTGGTACAATGGGACGGGACATGGAACAACAGTCCCTTGCACGCTTCCAGGCCGTTCTGCAACGACGGGTTTCCCTTGGGCTCCTCCTTCTTGAGCGCCTGAAGGGCCCTGATATGCTCATGGGGGTTTCCATCGAGCTGAGAGATCAAAACAGCCACGCCGTCGCGCAGACCAACGATGCCGAGCTGCGAGATGGGGTTCTGGTCGAAAAACTCCGACACAAACTCAATTGCATACTGGATCATGACCTGGTACCGGTTCGGGCGGAGATCTTTCTCGGCCATGGCGACGCTGAGATCCAGCATGAGAACAAGGTTCCTGATGATTCCTCGCTGGACCGGGCGAATGTCCTGAACCACACGCTTCTTCTTGTTATCCTCGACGATTCCGGCCACGACGCCGGCCAACGAGCCTCCAGCATCCTCCTGAACAATATCCCACGATCTCTGGTACTGATCTTCCCATGCATATCCGTCCTTGTTCAAAGTATCCTTGGTTCGAGACGAATCCTTGGTCCGAGTGCGCTTGAAAATGCCCTCGTCGTCGTCCAACGGGTCGTCTGGCGAGATATGGTCTATATACTCGTCATCGGAGTCGTCCATAGCGCGAGGCAATAAACAGTGGGGAAAGAGGTGGAGTTAGAGTGGTGAATAGGAAGCTAAGTTGAGTTGAAACTTCGAGGGAGCTTAGTTGATGACTGCCGGGTAAGTCGTGAATTTTCACCGTTTGGGACGTTTGATGTTTTTTACTCGACAACAAGAATAGAGAATAGAGAATTATGAGAGGTAGGTAGTGGGGATGGAATAGCGGGGATGAGATAGCGAGAAGGGAAATAGAGAGAATGAAAAGAATTGCTTAATTGCATGTTTTGGTTGTTTCCTCGTTCGATGTTTGTTCTGTTTGTTTGTTCTGCTTTCTAACGTTAGTTGCTCGCCAGACGATAATCCGAGAGCTGATAGCCGACATTCTCACGGCAGTTCGAAGGTAGGTAAAGACGTGCGATAGTGTAGATTTGCTTGAGAGGCCGCTGAGCCTCGCAGGCCGTTCCACGCCCTGCTCCGTGCTAACCCCAGCAACCCCATTGGAGCTGCGCTCCTGGCCGAAAACGTGCCGGCGTCCTCGTCGCATCTCAAGCCCGATGAGTTTCTCGAGAAATACGACACGCTCAAGGCGCTGCCGATCGACAAGAAGGCCGCCGATGGCGCCTACAATAACGATATTTATACGCTTTACCATGATCTCAAGCTGGCGGCCGTCCACGAGCTCGTGCAACTGCCTATAGGCAGCGAGAAGTACAAGGAGATATACTCTTTCTTCCAGTATACGGCAGACCTGATTTTACGCGAGGGGAATCGGTTGGGGGTGTTGAAAGCTAAGGCCGGTGCAAGTAGCCGTTCAGATTCAGCCTTTGAGACTGAGATATTCAACGGGTTCCAGAAAATCGCCGCCGACATCCAGGAATGGTTTGGAGAAGCATATTTCATTGTGTCGCAGAATAGCGGGCCGTTGTTTACGTCGTTGAATGGAAAAGCGGCCATAGATCCCAGAGACACGGAGACCCATGGCCAGTTCAACACCACCAAAGTTATGCCGTTAAACGACAACTACGCGACGCCTTATCAGCTGGGATACATATCTGCTGCCACGGCCTCGGTGCCGCATCCTGCCATGCCGCCTACTGAGCTTCTCCGGGAGTTTGTTCATCCTACTAGAAACGCATTACCGACGACCAAATGGCTCAAGTACGACAATTTCTCGAGCTTTGCGCCGTCTAAGGATAGCAGTTCGGCTGTATTCAGTGATGCTTTGGTCGGTTCCGTTATGCACTCGAAGAGGAAGGCTGAGGCAGTTCCTAAGGACGAGCCGGCCTCTGAAGTGTCGGAGTCAGAAGAGCTGGAAGACATGTCGATGGACGATCTCAACGAGGAAGACGATGTCAATGGAGGAGATCTCGAGGATGATGCCGATGGAGATATCGATCTACTGAGCGTGTTCCAGTGGTCGCCAGGCAACGAGATCGACGAGGAGGAACTGGATGCTATTCAGGCAGGCACTCTGAGCGCATTCATCAGCAAGCTACTACTACAACTGCAGTGTATTCAGCGATTACGACTATCGTCTAATGATGGCTCGGAGTTCCGCATTGGCCGCACAGAACGAAGCATTGCTCTACGAATACAGGGCATTCTGGCCCGTATAGCTGCCGACTACAGCCCCAAGGACCTGGATTTCAACGTTTCTCCATACATTCCGGTCGCGTCGGTCAATTACCAGGGCTCGTTACCGGGAACAGACAGGTCGATTCAGCCCCAGGCTCGTCTGGCAAGCATCAATCGTGGAATAACAGCGACGAGAGGAACGAAGTTCAGGAGATAGGGGGAGAGAGTTTAGGAGATCGACATTCCGCTTGAAAATCCGGTTGAATTTCCGCTTGAATTTCCGCTAAATTCTGCTGGAAATCCCGCTAATCCCGCTAATTCCTAATCCAAGTTCATGTATTATAAACTGAGTTGTTAGCTTAAATAATTAGAGGCTGTAGTTTTATTTCCCTCGCTCACAAATGAACATCTGCGCCCAACGCCATGGAGATTATCAAAAACCCATTCAGAGCCGTCACTAATGCAAATATCGACACGGCAATGATGTTCGTCAGCCGGCTGTTGCTCATGTCCTGGTACGCCATCTGTTCGTTGGGTTCGCTGTTCAACGTCGTATAGCCAGCCGAGTCCGTCTGCCTGAGCTCCGTTCGCGAGTTAAGGCCGTCGTCGTTCAGACTGCCAAAATGAGGCCCATCGCCAACAGGAACACTCATGATAGACTTGCTGGCCGTGAAGTAGAGCAGGGGTGCAGACACGAACGGCAGCAGCAGACTCAGAACGACCTGTGAGGCATTCAAGACGTCGGCCAGGCCCTTTCTTCCAACTGCAATGGACACAAAAAGGCAGGGCGCAATGGCCAGAGAACGCGTAATCAGCCGTCGTATATACGGCTTGAACGACCACTTTAGGAATCCCTCAGAGACCATCTGGCCTGCCAACGTACAGACTATGCCGGCCGACTGGCCAGAGAAGAGCAATGCAAATGCAAAAACCGTCGCGGCCACCTGGCCCAGAAAGGACTTGAGCATATCATAAATACTGAACAGATCGGCATCCACGGCATCGGGCCGTCCTGCCAGCGTTGCTCCAGCCACTATGAGAATGGCAGAGTTGACAAAGATAGCCACAGTAAACAGCGAGATCACCAGCTCGGCTATGGAGTAATTCATCGAGTCCTTGATAGCATGCAAAGAAGGTTGATATATCTCCGTGATCATTTCCTCCTCGGCTTCATTCTCAGGGGCCTTGATGTAACCATGCTTCAAATCGAAGTCCCGTAATCTCGGCTGGACCAAGCCAGAGCCCAAGTAGAGACTGTGGGGCATAACAGTAGCTCCTAGAATGCCGCACGACAAATAAAGTCCTTGCCTGTCGAAAAGAGCACCCGACGGGAGAAATCCACGGAAAACAGACCCTGTATCTACAGGCCCGATGGCCGAGAGCTCTATGGCGAAGCAAACGACCACCAAGAAGACCAAGAACGAGACCAAATACTCGAAGTATCTGATGATCTTCAAAGGTCCGTTGGGTCGATAGGCCATAAGAACGACCAGGACATCCAAAACCGTTATTAGCACGCCGACTGGGAGCGGGATGTTCATGATGATGTTGAGCGATATGGCCGTGCCGACCACCTCGGCCAGATCCGTGGCTATAATGGCGATTTCGGCCAAAATGTATACAGTGATGCAAACTCCCCGAGGAAGATGTTTTCTGCAGTTCTGGGCAAGATCTAGACCCGTGACAGAACCCAGCTTGGTGCAGAGAATCTGCAGAAACACTGCAAACAGGTTCGACAGGAATATCACAAATAAATGCTTATATTGGTACAATGCACCGGCAGAAACAGCTGTAGAATAGTTGCCGGGGTCCATGTATGCAACCGACACCATGATGCCGGGGCCGACAAACTTGGCATATTTGGATATGACTCTCCGCGAAGAGTCGAGAAAGCTGTCGAACTTCTCCTTGAGCGGGCGCTCGTCGAGAATGCTGACGCCGTCTCGAGCAGACATATTGTCAGTATCGTCTATAGGGTCCTCGACAAACTGTACGTTATCGTCCGACATGTCGGAGGAATTGTCACGGAGCGAAGCAGTGCGTAGCGGTATATTCTCGGGAGGAGTCTTCCGGGATCTTCCGTTATAAGAGCCGGAAGACGATTCAGCCAAGGGTTCAGCAACGTCCGAGGAATTGTTCTTATCCGAGCCAGAAGAAAAGGGTTTGACAGTTGAGCTGGTTGGAAAGACGTCTGATCTGGCCATAATTGAATCCACCTGGCAGTAAACAAGAAGCCAACGAGGCGATCAAAACCACGAGCGCGGGGCGGTCTTAGCCAAGAGGGAGATGAGGAGAGGGGGGAGTTTTAGAATGAACAATTGCGAGTAAAATCTCCAGAAAAAAGGCGTGTTTTACTCTTGTGGTTCGAGAAAGTCCAGCTTGAGACAGCGGCTTGGCACAACAGATAAATAGGCAGGAGGAAGATTAAATAGAATGCAGGGCCTATTTAGGAGACGAATTTATGCTGTTGAAGGGGCCGAAGCAGGTCGTGGGTTGAAGTTGCCTTGAGGAGATGAAGAAGGAAAGTGCAATTTTATGGTATAAATGTGGAGGTGGGGAGAGGAGGTTATAGAATGGGAGGAGCAGAGAAGAAATGTCTTAAAATTTTTTTTTGAATTTTAATTATTTTATTGGATTTATTGGTTGATTGAGTGTTTGTTATATAGTTTTTTGTGTTTTTTTCTTATTTTTTTATCGTTATCGTGCTTATTTCTCGTGGTTGGTATTATTGTTGGTATTAAACTCATACCGTTAAGACACCGTTGATAAACCGTTGGAGATCTGATGAGATGGTGGAGATGTGGGCAGGATGGGCAATGGGGAGAAGAGATGGGCAGTTGCATTGTCAAGGCATTAGAATATAGCAGGGACATAAGGACATAACATCCCTAGCATCATGGCAGATCATCGACATATTATCGGGATATATTCTAACTCATCATCATATCATTCTAGTCCTCGAATCATCATCATATCTTAAACCTCCTCCCATTTCTCGTATCTCCCTTCTCCCTTCTCGCATCTCCCTTCACTCCCTTCTCTCTCCTCCTCTGACTTTGTTTACTTCCTTCGATTCTTCACTCCTCACGTTCTTCACGCTTTCTCTCACTCCCCCTCCCCCTCCATGTCTCAGAACCCCTCCAGACCTCTCAGACCATGGTACGATGAGAAGTACGTGCAGAAAACAACCTCCAAAGCACCAGCACCGGCCTCTGATTCGGTAGCCAAGCCCTTGATACCCGAGCAGCTCGTGGACGGTTCGTCGCAAAGACGCCTCTTTCTCAGCATTGCCGTACTCATACAAGCATACAAGATCTACGAGCTGCTGTTGCAAAAACCCAGCCTTTCAGATGCCGCCTTCATTCTCAAATACTTCATCTTCGAAACGGCCTTCATCTGGATCTTGCCTGTGCTGAGAATCCCCAATCTTTGCTTTCAAAAGGGCCCCAACATTCTCTTCACTGTGGGGCTTTTTCTCGTCAATATCTTCCTGTCCAACGGCAGAATCGTCCTTCTAGCTCTGATAGCCCCATTCTCGAGAACTCTGGCTGATCGTGAATATGCTTTATCTGGAGGAAGTGCCGGTGTTGATCTGCAGTATCAGCACAATTTTCAAGGCCAATATACCGTGGAAGTCATGCCTGAAAGCACGGCTCAGATGAATCCTCTAAAGGAACTGTTTTGCATAGACGAGACTTTCGATGCAATTGCTTACTTGCCTGTAATGTTCAATTCATCTAGGCCCTCATCTCTCGAGCTTTCTGGCTTAGATCTCACTACCAACGAGAGATTCCAAACGACTTTCTCACAGCGAGAAATCCAGAAACTCTCCTATGACAAAAGCGATGGAAATTCCGTGTTTTACGGCGCTGTCAAAATAAGCAAACCCGGTGTTTATCAACTGACGAAAGCTGTGGATCAGAATAACATTGAGTTTCGTGTCGTAGGCGACGGCGTCATCATTCCTTCATGCCCATCGGCCAAATTCGTGTCTAAGTCAAACAGGGACGAGTGTGTTTCTCTAATTGACGAAACAAAGATCTCTGTATCTGGTGTTCCTCCACTGAAGCTGAAGTACAGCCGAATCATGTATGGAGAAGAGACAAAGCATACCATAGGCAGCATTCAGCCTGAAGACTTGAAATCGCCACTACTTCAAGGCGTCATACCCCCTGTCATCATCAACAATACTCTTGATTGGACTGCTACTCAAGAGGTCATTGTCTCTATTGATGCTTTACTTCCTCATTCTGGTGAATGGATATACAGTATCGAGCAAGTCGAAGATGGCCTAGGCAATATCATGGCCTACGATAAACTGTACACCAAGAAGGGCAAAATATACTCCTCTAGTGCCCCTGCAACTTTGACTAATAGGTTTGTTGTTCATCCAAGACCTAACATCAATTTTGCTGATTGCAGTCCTGAAAACCCCCTTGTTATTCCAAAGGGTCAGTCTATTGCGTTGCCTCTGGTTCTCCGAGGTGAGGCCAGCAATGGTCCTTATACTGTAAAATATGACTATTCTGCAGAGAACGACAGTGAGAAGCAGCAAATGGTTAGCGTGCTCAAAGATGGCCGTGAGCGAATCATCGCTGCTCAATCGGGATTATACTCCTTGTCCTCCATAGAGGGACGATTCTGCCTTGGTGAAGTTTCTGAGTACTCCAGCTGCTTGGTTCATAGTCCAGAGGAACCGAAGATAAGTGCCAATTTCGTGCCGATTGAGAACAAATGTTCAGGACAAGTCGGAATAGAGGCTGATTTGACATTCCTTGGAACTCCGCCTTTTGAGTTCTCTTACCGAGTCACAAAAGACGGTCGTCAAATAGCAAGAAAGACGCTTTCTATCCAGGAAGTCAGATACTTGATGTCCATTCCAGCTGAGTCTGCCGGTAGCTTCAGAGTGGAAATCTTCGACTTCAAAGACAGCATCTACAAAGATAGAGACTACTGTGATGAAGAGATCTCAGCGACATTTGATGCTAAAGCACTTGCATCGGCAAGTTTCCGTGGCCCGACTTTCAAGAAAGCATGTTCTGGTAATCCTGTTTCGTTTGATATTGATCTTAAAGGCGACCCTCCATTCAAAGTATCGTACGAGATTGTTGGCCCTGGCCGACCTCACCCTAGTGTTGTTGGAGATATCAACGATCACTTTTATCATATCGAGCTGGATCCGTTTAGTAATGGTGGAAAATATGCAGTCTCTTTGGTATCCATTGAGGATAATCGTGGCTGCAAAAACATGCTCAAAGAAGAAGCCATCATCGACGTCAGAAGGCAGAGACCGACTGCAGGATTCGCTCCTGTCAATGGAACGTTTTCCAAGTATGCAGTCGAGAATTCGCACGTTGGAATTCCTATCAAACTGACTGGCGAAGGGCCATGGGACGTTGAATATGAGCATAGAACACCGTCTGGGGATTTTTCTCATAAAAGTGCTCATATTGTATCTGCGAACGAGGCCCTGAGTGTTTCTGAAGCTGGAAGCTATACTCTAATCAATGTTAGGGATGCATATTGCCCAGGAAATATACTGGATGCTTCAAATGCTTTCGGTGTCAATTGGTATGATAAACCAGGACTTGAATTAGTAGGTGCTGAAGGCCAGCAGAAGGGAGAGCCGATCGTGCTTGATGCTGTTTGTCAGAATGTGGCTGATAGCTTTAGGTTCAAGTTGTCTGGCCATCCGCCGTTTTCACTCGTCTATGATGTCAATGGGCCTGAAAAGTTATATGATCAGACTATCGAGGTTGGCTCGAAGTTTGTAAATGTTCCTTCGCTGGTTTCAAGACCGGGAACGTATACATACACTTTCAAGCAGCTGTCGGATTCATTCTACAAGGCTTCTCTATCGCCAGCAGTTGTGGCTCGTCAAGAAGTACGTGCTCTTCCTTTAGCTACGTTCGACTCGAAGAAGTACAGATATCGTGCATGTCATGAAGGAGACCAGAAGGACGACAGGGTGGATGATATCATTGTTAATTTCTCTGGAGAAGCTCCATTTGAGCTGACTCTTGCCGTGAGTCAGGAAGATTCTGGCCAAGAGCTTCGAAAAATAACTATCAGCAACATTGATAGCCAAAAGATATCAATAAGTGACAAGTTGAAGGATCTGGGTCCTGGAACACATGTTGTGAGGTTTGCCAGTCTGACCGATTCAATAGGCTGCACTAGACGACAGTTTGGCCCTGATGAATACGTTCGAATCACCACGTCACAGGTCCCTCAAGCCATTGTATCTGAGCTGAAGTCGGACTACTGTGTTGGAGAGCGTATTATTCTTCCATTAAGTGGCATGGATCCTTTTGAAGTTGGATATGAGTTTAATGGGAAATTACAGAAGGCTAAAGCTAGTACACCGTTTTCCAGAATAGCCACTGCTCCAGGAACATTTGTGCTGAAATCAGTGACGGATAGTGCATCTACGTGTGCTCTTGACTTGGGAAGTGCCGTCGGTCCAATTGTTGTGCATGCTATGCCTACAGTGAAGGTGGACGAGACACTGACGAGGCAGATTATACGAGAAGGAGATGAAGCTAAGTTGGTCTTCTCGTTCACAGGAACACCTCCGTTCTCCTTCACGTATACGCGAAGTGAGATTTCGGGCACTCCTCCGAGGAAAAAGGCCGTGGAATCGTTTAGTGTTTCGAATATCAAGGATCACCACTACACGGTGAAGGCACATATGCAAGGAACATACGAGGCGATAGCGGTGGAAGATGCATACTGTGCAGTGCATACGCTGCCGAAATAGTGTAATATAGGAAAAGGCGAAATAAAAAAATAGGAATAATAGAAATAATAGGAAAAATATGAATAATACGTGAATATAGAATATCCAAAATACGTGATTATACCTGAACAACTAGTTTTTCTCACCTCAATGTCCACTGTAAACACCGTAAACTCCTCCAACATTTACCAAGACATATTGGATTTGTTTACCCGGGCATTTACGGAAACTTTATCAAATCCGCATTTAAACGAGCTTGTTCAGAACGTCAAAGGTGCTCTGTATAACCGTAACTATTCACTAGCATTTGGCTCTCAAGACAACCTCGAGGCCTATGTCGTCAGATGGTCTCCTTCCCGAGCAATTGCGTATTATTCCTTTCTGAAGTCGCTTAAACCGTTAATAGATGTAAATCGTAGTTATAAAATATTAGGCATAGGAGCCGGTGCTGGGGCAGAAGTGGTGGCTTTTGGAGCTCTTTCTCGAATGGGCTCTGGGCATATAGATATGACAGCTGTAGACGTAGCGAATTGGGGCCAGTGCTTAGAAAGGATAGCGGGGCAATGGAAGGAGCAGAATACGCAGTTTGATGTGAAATTCGTTCATAGAAGCATTTTGGATATCAATGAGGACGCTGATCTGAGCAGAGAGCTTGATCTGAGCTCCCTGGACATTATAACGAGTTTCTTCACCACCAACGAGCTATTTGCAGCTTCCAAGGCAGAAACCATGAAATTGCTGGCGTCTTTCTCGGCCTGTCGTAAAGGAACGTTAATTATATTTCTGGAAAGTGCCGGTTCGTACAGTGAAATTAAGGTTGGATCCAAGGTGTTTCCGGTGCATTTTCTCATACATCATGCTCTAACTAGCCAGGGACATTGGAAATTGTTACAAGGCGAGGATTCAAAGTGGTTTCGAGTTCCTGAGAATTTGAGTTATGAGATCAAGCTGGAGAACATGCGGTTTTTTTACAGGGTTTACGAGAGGGTGTAGGCTACGAGAGGTCTACGAGAGGCTTTAGAGTCTTCGAGAGACTTTAGAGTCTTCGAGAGACTTTAACATTCTTACGAGATTTTAGCGTCTACAAGATCTTAAAGCATGCTTAAAAGACTTTAACGTTCTTACGAGATTTTAACGTTTTCAAGGCTTTAACCTGCTTACGAGATTTTAAACCCATGCTTACGTGATTTTGAGCACGCTCGAAATTTCAACCTTCGCATTCATAATTGCATTATCTTTTGATATCTTTCATTATCTTTTGATTACCCTACATTACTCCTCCTCCTCCTCATTGTCACTGAGAACAAGATTGAAGAATCGGAATTCATATACGTTTCTGGAAGATGCAACCAATCGGATCCATTCTCTAAGACGTCGCTGCTTCAAGAACTTCTTGGTCAGGTATTTGACGTATTTTCCAGAGAATTTGGTATTAGCAATAATGTAAATCTTTTGGCCCTGAACTGAGACAGTAACGTCGTTTCCAAGGTTACCAGTTCGTCCATCAACCTTGATATGCTCAACCAAAAACTTCTCAAGAGCATTGAGCTCAATCATATCGCCGGCATTGCCAGAGGCATCGATGATGAACTTCTTGGATTGTTTGGGAGACTTTGATTTCTATAAAGGAATTAGCACAACTGCCTACCGCTCCAATAAAGCAAGGTTAAAATCGCAAGAAAGTCGGCAAAAAACAGACAGTCTTCGTTTTAACGAACAGCAAAGCGGTGCTATTACGACTTAAACCATTAGAAGTTTTATACGTACGTTTGGGGCCATTTTTTGTGAGATTGATGTGAAAGTGAAGAGAGAGAAATGAGAGGTGAAATTTGGAGGAGAGAAGTTGAGTGGTGATGAGATGTACGGAGGGAGGAAAGATACGCGGGATAAAACAGATGAACAGAGAAAAGAATAGGCATATATCTATACTTATATATTAGATTTATATTAAATATTTTATTACTTGCATTTATGGATATATTGCAATAACTGAAGATCAACTATTAGAAGCTAAATAGCGTTGTGTTATGGATACTCTCCTCTGCTGCTAACTGATACTCTAAACTCACACTCTGAGAACTATCAAGTTATACAATTAACTAGTTAGAGCATACGATTCAACATCTAAAGATATACAACAATCTAAACTAACATTACAAAAAATCTAAAACCCAAAACTCCCCCTACTCCAACTCCTTCACCATTATCCACACATCCTTCTTCTCCCGAGGATACAGCTTCTGTGCTCCCTCCTTCACCTCTCTCTTGAGCTCAAACCCCGATCTCTCCATCAACGTACGACTAGCTATATTGCCTACAAAAACATGAGCAACCACGTATTTACAGCCTAATTGCTTATGTATAATATCCTCACAGACCAATTGTATAACTTTTTTCATAATTCCTTTTCTCTGATAACTAGTTTCTAGAATACAGCCTATTCCGGAATAATCAGTCTCTAACTGGCATAGAGCATCAGGCTCTGATTTCTTGTTTCTGTCGTTACGAGGCTTAAAACTAACTAATCCAATACATTTTTTACCGTCTCTAATTGCAAATGCACATAAAACTTGTTGACCGTCTGAGCCAATATAAATGAATTTGCCTAGGTTTTCAATGAAGCTTTTGGCCTGTTCGGCTGTGAAGACAGGCCCCGGGGGATTCTGGAGATATTCGGTGACTTGTTTGTTGTTGAATAAATCAGTCATTTCGGGGACATCTTCGAGTTCAAAGCGGCTTAGAGAGTAGTTATCGAATAGGTTGTAGGAGCGATAGACAGAGTCATCGGTCGGTTGATCTGTTATCTCGGTCATTATAGTTATAGAGACTTAACCAGAGACGAGAAGTTCAAGCCAAAACACTTAGCAATTGTATCATGTAAGCTCACTACACAATCTACACGCTACACTATTTCACTATTTATACTCCCAATGCTGTGGCAAACGAACAAATGTTGTATCGATAAGCCAAAGAGTCATGGCGGAAATACCGCATCTCCGCACCTCTAAAACTCCTTGACAGATTCCCAAACGTCCTTCTTTTCTCTAGGATGTATTTTTATAGCTCCATCTTTGACTTCTCTAGTATATTTGTATCCGTATTTTTCCAGTGTTTTCCGACTAGCTACATTGCCCACATAGACGTAAGCTACCATATATCGATACCCCAGTAATTCATGGCCGATTTTCTCCGACAGAACCGCTAAAGCATGTGACATGATTCCTCGGCGTTGATAAGCAGAACTTAGATAATATCCCACTGTCCCGAAAGGCTCTGTGATATTCTCAGGCTCTGGATCAGTGAACAATCCTCCTGTGGGCCTTGAATCATGTGGAGTAACGCTTACAGCACCTATGAACTTATCGCCATCTTTTATAGCATATTCTACGGGAATTACTTGACCATCGACTGTTGTAGCTTTAGAACGATCACCATTGATGAAACTATAGGCATCTTCAAGGGTATAGGTTGGGCCAAAGGGGATTCGAAGGCCCGAAGTGACTGTTTTATCGTTGAGAATCTGGGTCATTTCATGAGCATCGGACTCGCTCAATGGAGCAAGCGAGTAGTTCTCGAAGAGGTGGAAACGAGGGTCTTTTGTTGTCATTGTAGGGATAGATGGTAGTTTGGATTATATGGGTTTTTATACTATAGTGATGAAAATCAGTGACAATTAGTCATTACTACATTTGGAAAGGGGGGATATTTTAGGAATTGAAGATGGGGCTTTTTTGGTATGGTATTTATGACTGAATTGGGCGAAAAAAGAGTCAGTGGGAATGAGTAATGTGGTTAGATAGATAAGTGTGATAGCTGATAAGCTAAGTAGTATAACCAGATGAGATGCATCTAGAGATAAACACAACAATAAGATGGAGATGTAATAAGCAAGTTTACATTTATGATATTATATATATATATATATATATATATCTTATAATTATTATTATTATTATTCGATTCCAAACCTCCAAATGCCCTGCAATCTTCATTCACCATTAGTTCCTTCCCACCGCTCCTCCCCTAAACCCGTTAACCCCGTTGATAAGCCGTTCTCATCGCCAAAACCGCAAATAATCCGAAACTATCGACCATTCCGCTATAAACCATCATTAACCTTTCACGCTCAATTTCCACGTAAATATTCCCCCCATTTGCCTCCCCTTATTTTCTTATCTTTTTTCTTTTTATTATCTCAGATGTTACATTCCTTTCGCCACCCCCGGTAGACCACGGTTTGCCTCCTTCGATCATCATGGATAATTTGATGAAAAACCGGCTCGTTGGTGCTAGTACGCTGCCTGCTGGAAATATACAAAAGTATGGCATTTTTGCGTCGTTGCCGTTTTTCAATCCCGCGACGGAATTCTTCACCTCTCAATTTTCTCTGTTTATAGGCTCTTGTTTGACGATTCTATTGGGCTTTTCATTGGCTTCGCAACTTGTCAATTTATCTCCTCAAAGGCCCAATGCTTCTCTGACTGCAATTGAGCATATCTCTCCTGTTTTGGCCCTTGTGGTGTTCATTCTGTGGATAACTCCCTGCTTTCTGGCTGGTGATCTGCCGTCTATTCCTGAATACATCATTGGATTCGGAGTTTTATTGGCTGCCGGTGTTCACCATGTGCAGGCCGGCAAGGTGTCCGTTTGTTCCTCGGTGCTTTTGCTGTATTGGCCAGGACTCACCTTTATCACTGCTAGTTTGGCTCTCAATGCTGCGTTGACCTCTGACCCCGTCGAGGCCGCCATCTACGGCTCAATTGCTGCTATTGGTGCTGTAATTATAGCTCTGGAGACATCTAAATCGGCTCATTACAAGCAGGAATCTGTTAGAACCACGCCTGGGTTCGATTCTGCCTCTGTTTACCAGATGGTGACCATGGACTTCATTTTTCCGCTGTTCAAAGTCGGTCAGACCGAGAAAATCCAGCGGGAAAACGTCCCTCTGCCTCCACAGGGCCTCAATGCAGTCACTGCTCTTTACAGCTTTGAAGAGTCGTTGCGAGCGAGCAAATGGAAGTCTGAATGGCGTATATCCTCCACTCTCTTCAAGCTTACTTGGCACATCATCGTCGGTGAACTATCTCTGAAATTTGTCAGTGAAGTTCTAGCTATTGTCGAACCTCTCGTTTTGGCTGTTTTTCTTCAATCTCTTGAAAAGTATCTCGAGGGCCAATCCTTGATATTCCCCAGCTTCTACTATGCTGTCTTGATTGGAGTAACGCCAATTGCAGGAGCTGCTGCTCGTAAATTGGCCTCTCTAATGGAAGCTCAACGTGAAGTCATCACCAGATCTGCTGTCACTGGAGCCATTTACCGAAAAAGCCTGTGTCTGAGTCCCCATGCTCAGAAAGACTTCGACAGTTCCAAAGTCATGAACTTGATCAATGTCGATTCCGAGCGTCTGGATTCTATTGTGTTATGTCTGGAGATTATATTGACAAGTCCCGTGGTCCTGGTTATTGGCAGCTGGCAGCTAGTGAGCTTACTTGGGCCTGTGGTCATTGCGAGCTTGTTGGTATATGTCGGCCTAGGTGTTCTCACTGCTGTTGCTTCTAGTTTTCTCATGCCTCTATTTCCGGCATTTATGCAGATACTCGATGAACGAACTAAGGCGTCTTCTAATGCTTTTCGAAATATCAAGAGTTTGAAGCTGTATGCATGGGAAAGGCCCTTCTTTGATCGAATTGCCGAAATTCGGGACAGAGAGCTGAACATTTGGCGAAATTTCACCAAGATCATCAGCTTCCTCAATGGAATGTGGACTATCGCAGAAATGACAAGCTCAGTTGTTATGTTCATCTGCTTCTTGTGGTGGAAAATGGGTGCCTTGACCCCAGAATTGGCCTTTCCCGTGGTACAGCTTCTCGATATCATTGCTCAACCTTTTGCCAACCTTGCACAGTTGTTCAGTGTAGCTGGCCAGTCAATTGCCGCTCAACAGCGTGTTTCTGAGTTTTTGGACCTGACTGAGCAGAAGAATGAGAATTACTTGCGATATGGTGGTGAAAACGGTTCTATTGAAGTCGACAGCGCCTTTGTGGCGTGGGATGAGACTGCCGAGACTGTTCCTCTTGAGAATATCTCTTTCACGGCTTCCAGTGGTGATTTGATCTGTGTTACTGGCAGGGTTGGTACGGGAAAAACCGCCTTGTTGGAGACCTTAGCTGGCGAACTGACTATCATCAAAGGAAAAGTTATAGTCAACGGAACAATAGCCTACTGCACTCAAGAGCCTTGGCTTCAGAATGCCTCTGTCAAAGGGAATATTGTGTTTGGATCTCAGTTAGACGAGTCTTGGTATCAGAAGGTTGTTGAGGCCTGTGATTTGGTTGTCGATATTGAGAAGATGCCGTCAAAGCACGACACGGAGATCGGAGAGCGTGGAATTACTCTCAGTGGTGGGCAGAAAGCACGTCTGGCTCTAGCTAGAGCTGTCTACAGTCGAGCTGACATCTATTTGCTGGATGATGTGTTGAGTGCTGTGGATGAGCATGTTGCCAAACATCTTATTGACCATTTGTTCTCCAAAGAAGGCTTGTTGGCCTCAAAGACTGTGATTTTGGCTACCAACTACGTCAAGGTATTGTCTCATGCTTCGTGGATCATTGCTATTCAAGATAAGACTCTGTTGGAGAAGGTAACTATTGAGAACCTTCTGGCACAGAAAGAATCTTCGGCTACTTATCGTTTAATTCGAGATTTCGGCTCAGGAGGTGGAATATCTGATATTGTTCCACATAATCGACAAGAGTATGTTCAGGAATTGGCCAAGAATGCAGCACCATCGGAATCACTACGGCTTCTAGATGGAGAACAGCTGACGAAGTTTGATACCAGTGACGAGAATGAGGACTCCGATGATGGCAATGTCGCAGTCTCTTTGAGCGTGTACAAGCGATATTGTCAAGTTATGAACAAGACGCATCTTGTTATTGGAATCATTCTCATTGCCTTGGCCGTGGGGTCTTCGAGTCTTATAAACGTCTGGCTTGGTGTCATGGCCAACTATCGGTTTACAGATCTTCATGAAGGCAGCTTCTTTATCACTGTTTACGCGCTGATTGGTGCCTTTAGTGGATTAACTACCTTTTTGTCTTTCTACTGGACGTTGGTGGTTCTGGCTCTTTCAGCTTCGCAAGTGCTTCACGATAGAATGCTGCTGCGTGTTTTGCAGAGCCCAATGGACTTTTTCAATGTCACTTCTATTGGAACTATTATCAATCGATTTACAGGTGATATCAGAGAATTGGACACTGGAGTTCCAATGCTGCTGCTCTTTTTCACTCGTATGAGCTTCAGTCTACTTGTGAGCATTGTGGTAATAGCTGTAGGCTCGCCTATCATGCTGCTTCTGATAATTCCTTTGCTGTTTGTTGCTAAATATTATCGAGAGCTGTATGTTCCTACGTCAAGACAGATATCTCGGTTGACCAAAGCTGCTAACAGCCCTATTTTGTCTCATATTGAAGAGACAATCAAGGGAGCTGCTATTGTAAGATCATTTGGACGTGCGAATCAATTTGAAGAGGCTCATGATTCTCGAATGAACTGGTGGATCGAGCTGAAGTTTCTGCAAACGAACTTATCTGGCTGGTTGTCATGGCGTATTCAATGTATGGTAGCTTTTCTTAAGCTGTTTGCAGCTGTCTCTGGAGCTTTTTTCTTGAAACAAGGCAATGTTACTGTGGCTACTGTTGGTGTTATTGTTCATTTTGCTGAGAGAGCTGGCAGTTTGATTGGGCAGATTATTCGGGAAAGTGCCTCTTTGGAGATCAACGGTGTTGCTTTGGATCGAGTTATAGAATATACCGATATTGCTCAGGAGAACCAGGGTGGTGGAGAGTCGCCTTTGGGCTGGCCGTCAAAAGGAACTGTGGATTTGGTTGACTACAGTTGCCGATACAAGTCGGAAGGGCCCGATGTGTTGAAGCACCTCAATGCCGATGTCAAAGCTGGAGAGAGACTTGGTATTGTGGGTCGTACTGGCTCTGGCAAGTCTACGTTGACTTTGGCGTTGTTCAGACTAATTGAGCCTAATGGTGGTCATATTGAGATTGACTCGAAAAATACGTCTGATCTGAGATTGAGTGATCTGCGAGGCAATCTCACGATCATTCCGCAGGATGCTCAGATCTTCCTTGGAACAGTTCGAGAAAACTTGGATCCATTTGGCTCGGTGGATGACACGAAATTGTGGCAGATTCTGGAACTTTGTCATCTAAAGGATCATTTCCAGAAACTGGGTACTGGCCTGGATACTAATTTGAGTGAAGGAGGAGATAATTTGAGTCGAGGACAATCTCAATTGGTATGCCTAGGTCGAGCTTTATTGAATTCTAAGAAGGTTCTTGTTCTGGATGAAGCTACAGCGTCGGTAGATGTTGAAACGGACCATGTTATCCAGCAGACGATTCGGTCCGAGTTCACAGACCGAACGATTCTGACAGTTGCGCATCGTTTGAACACTATTATGGACTCTGATAGAATTATGGTTTTGGATGCGGGAGAAATCAAGGAGTTTGATAGTCCTGCGAATCTGCTGGAGAAGCGGGGGTTGTTCTGGAAGCTGGTGAATACGAAGCCGGAGGATGTGGAGATGTAGAGAGGATTGATAGAGTAGAGTAGAGAATGAAGGATTAGTAGAATATAAGAGATTCTGGTGTTATGTGAAGGAGAGAGAATATAAGAGATTTGGTTCTAATGTGTTGTTATAAATTGGGTGGTATGCGGTTTATGGTGTATGTTTCTATGGTGAATGCACTGAGCCGTTGCGTTGGATAGCCGTTGCAGAGATAAGCGGAGAGGAAGCAGGGAAGGTAATAGAGGAATGAGTGAAATAGAGGAGTGAGTGAAATAGTGGGCAATTTAGAAATAAATACTAGAAATATAGTTGATTTATCTATATGTAATTATAATTATAATTGTATGTATTTTGTACTCCAATCGCTTCAGAACATCGGATCATTCGACCCGTTGGCTCGGCTGCATTACCAAAATATCGGATAAAACACCGAATGATCCGTCTCCTTAAAACGTGCAAGGTAGGACGATATGCTAGGGGATGGGATAAATAGGGGGTTTGAATAAATATTAAGCTATTTCAATTATCAATGTATATAAACCACACAAAATCCAATAAAACTCCATACATCTATGCTGATATGCTGTGCTGTGCTGTTATGCTCTTCTTTTATTCCTACCGTAAACGTACCGTGCATTTACTTTAAAAACTTCACGTCAAGCCGACATAAAGCCGTGTAAACTAAATATTCGATAAAAACAACCAAAAAAATACTGAAATTTTTTGTATTTTCTCTTCAATCTCCATGGAATCTCTATGAAAAATCCCATATAAATTCCATATATACTCCATAAATTCCCATATAATTCTCCTATATCCCCTCTAGTACTCCCGAATCAACTCCCCCTTCATCAACACTCCCAATTTGAGCCTGAATTTATTCCTACACCAAATACCGCACGGTAAATCGACCTACATTATCTAAAACATACAAGCGATTTAATACCATTTAATACGTTGATCTTGTTATTGTGAATTTCCAGGAAAAATAATCCTACTTGGCTTCTTTAGCTCTGCAATGAATACGCCAACTCTGGTCCCGGCTAAATCGTATTCTAAACAGTCAAGACCAAGACCTGCGCATGGATTATCGCCTGATTTGCCTCATATAGAAGGCACTGCATCGCCTAGTTCTCTTACAATCAACGAATTGCCCGGTTCAGGAGCTGCTAGTGCACGGTCGCCGACGCCTATAGAAGCTCAAAATGACGCGAAAAACATGCCTGAGAACCAAGACGACATAAACGACGATTTCCTGGAATTCCGTCTAAAAAGCTTCGATGACGGTATTATGAGATCATCCATTGATGTCGACGAGGGTACTCCTGACGTCATCACATATACCAAGAGTGGAAATCGCATAAAAAACGGCACTTTAATACCGTCTTCTGCATCGAACTTGTCGCCAAGACCGTCTTTTGAGGTTTCTTCCGGGGAGTACGTTTCTCCTGTTACTCCTGCACGTGAGAGTTATGAGCATCATGTTGCCGAAGATCGGCTGTCGTTAGAGCATTCACAGGACAGACAATCGTCGGAGACGTCAAAAAGGAATTCAGAAACTTCAAAAAGGAACTCAGAAACGTTCAAAAGGAACTCGGAAACCTCAAAAAGAACCTCGTTACATGACCATGAACGCAAAGGATCTGAATTTTCGCATCAAGAGCTTGCATTGCATGATTCCATGGGCCAATTCACCCTCGCAAACACTTCTACCGAGAGCCATGATGACGACGATTGGCAAGATATGAAAACCGTGGGAAAATACGACGTTTATGACGATAACAACAATGTGGTTATACATCGCGAGGAATCTCACGAGGAAAATGAAGACATTTCGCATATAAAGGCCGTCAAGGGTTATACACGAGTGACTAGAGACGAGGATGCGCGAAGCGTGACGTCCATGGACGAAGAAACCGGTTATTTATTCGATGAAGATGAGCTTGCTAGAAACCCTCTTGCTCAGCTTCAGGCTACTAAGGAAATGCTTACAGATACGCAGAGAATCGGCTATGTTGGGCTCTGTAGGCTTGTGATGGTCGATCAGGCAAACGAGCTGGCTACTTTGAAATCAGGCAAACGAACATTAAAGAGCCTGGGCTTGGCTCATGAAAGTTTGCTGAAATGGGCTCAGATGATGATGGTTCGTTTGTATAAGCACATGAACTTGTCACCAGAGGAACAGATCATGATAGAACAATTGCCTGCTCATGGAGTCTTAACTTCTGATCTCAGTCCGAATTTGATCAAGGTTTCCAAGGTCAAAAACCCTTTTCATTCCAGTAGCGAAGAACTCGCAGCCAGTGAGAATGGCAAGCTCAGCAATGGAGAAAAGGAAGCAAAGCCTTTGGATTCAGTGCCAGACGTCATTGATCCCGACTCCATCAAGGACCAGGACTCGCTGGAAATTGATATCAGATGGACAATTCTGTGCGACTTGTTCCTGGTTCTCATATCTGATTCTATGTATGATGCAAGATCAAGAACTATGCTTGAGAGAACAGGCCTAGCTCTGAATATTTCCACAATGGAAATGGCTCAATTTGAGCAGAAAGTCACAGATGCCTTGGAGATCGAAGAAGCAGGAGAACAGCAATGGGACGAGAAGGAAATCATGGAAACGAGGAGGGTCAAGTCCAAGAAGAGAAGGTACATGTATGTCGGAATGGCTACTCTCGGAGGAGGTCTGGTTATCGGCCTATCAGCAGGACTGCTTGCTCCTGTCATTGGTGCGGGCTTGGCTGCTGGTCTCACCACCATAGGAATCACTGGAACGGGAGGTTTTCTTGCAGGTGCTGGCGGTGCTGCCATTGTGACATCAGCTGGAGCTGCAATTGGAGCCAGGCTTGGCCAGACCGGTATGGCTAAGCGAGTCGGTTCGGTCAAGACGTTTGAATTTCGACCTCTGCACAACAATAAGCGAGTCAGTGCTATTGTGACTGTATCTGGATGGATGTCTGGTAGAGAGGATGATGTTAGACTGCCTTTTTCCACTGTTGATCCTGTAATGGGCGATCTGTTCTCAGTTCTCTGGGAGCCTGAAATGCTTCAGAGTATGGGTGAAACGATAAATATCGTGGCCACTGAGGCTTTGACGCAGACAATCCAGCAGGTGCTGGGCCAAACACTGCTTGTATCACTTATGGCATCAATGCAGCTTCCAATGGCTTTATCTAAGCTTTCTTATTTATTGGATAATCCTTGGAACGTTTCACTAGACAGAGCATGGTCTGCAGGGCTTATTTTGGCGGACTCGTTGATACAGCGTAATCTTGGAATGAGGCCTATTACGCTAGTAGGATTTTCACTTGGTGCTCGTGTGATCTACTCTTGTTTGGTTGAGCTGGCTCGAAGAGGTGCTTATGGGCTTGTCCAGAATGTATATATATTTGGAGCACCATTCGTGGTGAAACGCAACCAGTTTCTACTATGTCGATCTGTGGTTAGTGGAAAATTCGTGAATGGTTATTCTCGAAAAGACTGGGTGCTGGGTTATCTATTCCGTGCTACTTCAGGAGGATTAGGCAGAGTAGCCGGGCTGGCCAGTCTGGAGGATCTCATGGTCGAGAATCTCGATTGCACAGACATGATTGAAGGGCATATGGGATATCGTCGTGCTATACCCAAGCTTCTTGCTCATTTAGGCTGGGATGTACTAAGCGAGGATTTTGCTGAGATCGAGGATCCAGATCCTGAACAGTTCCGAGAAAGACAGCGACAGCTGATCAAGGAGTTCGACGAAGCCCGTAAGCAGATGGAGCAGGAGAAGAAGAAGGGTAAAAAGAAGGGCTTTTTCTCCTGGATGCGTCCTAGGAAGAAGGAATGGTGGAATATGGCTGAGAATGCCAGTGAAGATACAGCTTCGCCAGAGCCGGCCCATGGTAATGATTCCGAGGTCATATTCGACATCGATACTCTTCAGAAGGAGGTACTTCAAGCAGCGGGTAAAGACTCGGAGGACACTGAGTTGTTTGGTGCTCGTAAGGGCTCTGTGTCTAGTTCTTCCAGGACGAGCACTGCAGAAGACGATGCATTTGCCGACGATTCTCGAGATAGGCATGCGGAGGCAGTGACGGTGAAGGCGGAGAGCATGAAGAGCGTGGAGAGTTTGAATAGTGTGGGGTCGGAGAAGGCGGGGAAAGAGAAGGCGGGGAAAGAGAGAGAGAAGAGCCTACCAGCAGTACCGGCAGCAGCAGCAGCAGCATCTCAGCCAACAGCAGCACCAGAACCCGAAGACGAATTTGATTTTGACGAACATCCAGGCGAGGAGAATGTCACTATGACGTTTTTCGAGTAGCCTTAAAAATGCATTTATAATTACAGATATAATCTATCATATACTAGATCAACAGATCAGTACCTGGACCACTACCTAGGCCAGTTCCAAAGCCACTACCAACGTTCCTATTTTTCCACCATGCGATGCACGCCTTATGGCCAGGCGTCTCTTTTATCCACTGCAGCCGTTTATGGTCGTTGTTGAGCGTTTCTATCCTGCTCAATCCACAGACAATGCACGGTGCTGAGCTAGGAGGTGAAGAGAATGTAATGTTCGGATTGACTACCGGCAGTGAATGGCTCTCTTTTGACGAGAGAAGCGTGCCGAGTCGTGTCGAAAGACTACTCCATTCGTCCTGGAATTGCCGTGCAGCTCTGTCGGAAGCAGTCTTCTGGTTCTTGTTCATGGACTTTCTCTGACGACCGGCCGAGATTCTGGCTGCAACTTCGATGATTTCCAGAAATCCCGGCAGGAAATTCAGTACCTCAGGTCGTTTCATGGTTCTTCGACGAAGAGGAAGAGGAAGACTGACTAGGTCTGAGAGAAGAGTGCGAAGAATGGGGAGAACCTCAGTCTTGATTGTATCCAGTAGATCGGCAGGAGGATCCACGGCATCTGTAGGAGCCGATTCAAATTCAGTAAATTCATCTTCAGGTAGTGTTTCATCGAATGCCCAGTCGTCTGTGCTCACCAGTTGATCAGGCTGTGTCTCAGACGGTTTGGAGGTACCTCTAGACGGAGATGCGTTTCTAGACGGAGAAGCAGATTTTCTCGGAGAAACTTGCTTAGAAGATGAATTATGCGATAATTGAGCACGAGACTGTGTTTCTGGCCGTGATCCTGCTGCTTTGGCTGACAATAGCTCGTTCCATTGGCTCACAGAAGTAGCCGATGGTTTGGTCACCGTTTGGCCAGTATGAGGGTTCTTCACAGTGATCATATGACGTCCAAACTTGATTCCAGTCTGATACGAGGCCATATTATCGATTTGTGTTTGAACAGACGACGGTGCAGAGGTTTTGTTGGGTTTTGAGGCGAGTTCCCGCTCAGGGGGTGCATGAGCCGAGATATCGGAAGCAGCAGGAGGAACGGTAAGGGCATCGGGAGAAGTGAGACTGTTAGGAGGGTTTGAGGATGAGTTCCTAGAAGTGCTGTTGTCTGTGCTGTTCTCCGAAATATGAGTATTCTGGAAGAAATCATCCAGAGGAATGAGATCACCCGAAGAAGCAGGCTTATGCTGCGAAAAAGGCACCGAAACGGCCGAATTAGAAGAAACCGCCGGGTTTTCAGGTGGAAAATCCCAATTTAAGTCGTTATTACCAGTATTATTACCCGGTTTAGTGCCCTGTGTTGAATTGTTTACACCAAAAGCATCACCGTCAGCCGATTCGAACTCCCCAAACTCATCGTCGTCGTCGACGGGCGGGGCAGGCGGGGGCTTGGAGTCGGCGAAGGACTCGAAGAAGGCGAGATCTTCTTGGGAAAGGGGCATGGGGGGGGGGGGGAATACGGGGGTGGAGCTACGAGAGGAAGTACGAGAGGGAAGGAGGAGAGAAGCTAAGAGGAGCTTAAGAGGGAAGCTAAGAAGAAGCTTAAAAAGAAACTTAAGAAAGTTTAAAAACCACAAAAAACCACAGTAAATAATAGCAATAAATAAAACATAAAACAGATATAAGAAACCAGCATTTAAATACTCTACTTCACTTCCCCTTTCTCTAGCGTATCTCCCCACCTCCCCCGCATTCCCCCCACTATTCCTTGATCTGCACTGAGGCTCAAACTCTCCATCCACCATGCTTTTACCAACCTTGCCGAAAATCCCACGCAACCGCACCTACCTCGCGTTTTCCACACTATATAGAACCTTCAGTACCTCTAGAAACGTATATGCCCAAGTAAAAAGCCTGTCTGAGCTCCCAAGACGTGTTTTCCCAAAGTATACCGGTAAGTAGCTTATCTGATCTGATCTTACAGCTCTAACCCCAGCCTCTTCCTCATACCCGTTATCTAATCTGATCTGGGAATCTCCACCTAGAAACATCTTTTTCGTCAAAAAGGCCTTTGATAGTTACGTACAGAGATCCTTAGTAGAGTTCATTAGTCATGTCCAATCCGTATACCCTGAGACCAATATCATTCTGGAACAAGATGCATGCGAGGAAATTTCTGACCAGGTGGGTTTTCCGGTATACGAGGGCGTAGGCGATGAGCTATACGATACAGTGGACATGCTAGTTACTTTAGGCGGGGACGGAACGATCTTGAACGCTACTTCCATGTTTGCCAACGGAGATGTGCCTCCAGTTGTGAGCTTTTCTATGGGAACTGTGGGGTTTTTGCTACCGTTCGATATCAAGGAATCATATCAAGTATTTAAGGACGTTTATACGTCTCAAAGCAAGGTCATGAACCGATTTCGGCTGGATTGCGAGACTCATACTGAGGGAACCAACATCAAGACGCACGCACTCAACGATATCAGCATTCATCGAGCCCAGGACCCCCATTTGACGTTGCTTGAGATCCAGGTCGACGGCCAGTATGTTACTCAGGCAATTGCTGACGGTGTCATTCTGTCTACACCGACTGGTTCTACGGCCTATTCTCTCTCTGCTGGAGGAAGCATTGTTCATCCTTCTGTGCCATGCATACTAATTACGCCTATATGTCCGAGATCGCTGTCATTTAGACCTTTGATATTTCCTGCTACTTCGCATATCAGGGTCTCTGTGAGTCCTCAATCTCGAGGTCGTGCCAGTCAGTTGTCCATTGATGGGGTCAATAAAGGTGATTTTCACGCTGGAGATTCACTGACAGTCAAGTCGGAAACTGGGCTTCAGAAGGGCATATGGTGTGTAGCAAGGACTTCAGGGGACTGGGTGCAGAATATCAATAGTTTGTTGGGGTTTAACTCGACGTTTGGGGGGTTGAGATCGAGGCATTAGCACTAGCGAAGTACGCCGTAGGCGTACGAAGCAGAATAGTTTTGAGAGCATTATAAAGCTTGGAGAGCATTATATCTTGGAGGTCATTATTGTTGCTATTACGAGTTTTGGAAGAATTGAAGTTCTACTGGCATACAGTGTGGAGAGACTGCTAGTACTCAGAAGCTATACTGAGAAGCTCTACTACCTAATATGCTTTATCTGCTGGCTTCCTAAGAACATTCTCTAAAATCTGCCTTGAAAATCACTGATTGTAAACTATCAAGAATCACTGTCTTCTTATTATCACTTATGATTATCACTTATTACTATGGATATACAAAATCACTTATGAATATATAATAGCAGCTATGGATATAAAATCATTTTTTTAATATACAATATCACTTATAAATATACAATATTACTCATGAAGATGGAATATCACCTGCGAATATTCATAGAATATACAGTATCACTTCTGAATATACAATTCACTTACGAACATACAATTCACTTACCAACATACAATTCACTTACGAATACAATATCACTCCTGATATACTCACCACTCTGATATTCTTTCACTTCTCAATAAACCCTCTCTAAACCATCTTATAGCTGCATCTCACTTTATTACTATAAATACGTCCTTAGCTCTCACCCATCCACTTCCATGTCCGCGTAATTCGTCCCAGAAACATTCTTTCCTCCAGATTTCTCCTCGTCGTCGTAAAACTCATTGCGAGGCTCAATGCGCTCGTCCTTGGCCTGCTGAGTGCCTCCACGAGACTCCTTGGCGTACTCCTCGTCTTCTTCCTCGTCTCCAAGGTCTTCTGCGTCTCTGGGAATGTCCTGGATTTGAACACTCGGTGCAAACTTGGTTCGGCTCAGGTTCTGGAATATCTGCTCGTTGATCTTCTTGAGATACTCGGGAATATTGGCATTCACCATGTTACCCGGACGCACCTCCAGAAGATAGTCCGGTCCATAGTACTCAAAGTAGTCGTTATAGGGAATCTCAGGCCCAAGCAGTTTGCCGACCAGAAGCCCGGTCTCAAAGCACCAGGTTCGCGCGACATTTCGCATGGTATATCCTCCTCCACCCACAACAAGCGTAGGGATGTTGAAACTCTTGACATATCTTACACAGCTGGCATGCCCCTGCATACTGAGGTTGAAGCAGCCAACACTGTCACCAGAGAGAGAATCACCTCCGGTTTGTAACACAATAGCACCAGGCTGATACCATTCGATGATTCGGGAGATCAGGGGTTCGAATATGCTCTTGTACGTCTGGTCATCTATACCGTCTCTCAATGGATAGTTGACACAGTAATGCTTACCTTTGCCCACTCCGATATCTCTGACTTGACCAGTTCCCGGGAAAAACTCTCCATACTTGTGGAAAGAGCACGTCAGAACACGATCGGTAGCATAAAAAGCCTCCTCGACACCATCTCCGTGATGAATATCGATGTCAATGTACAAAACCCGCTGGTGGTATCTGAGAAGCTCAATGATTCCTAGCACGATATCATTGACATAGCAGAACCCCGAGGCTTCGCACTTCTTGGCATGATGCAGCCCTCCAGCGTAATTGATTGCAATGTCGCACTTCTCCCGGTTCAAACGCGCAGCGCCTTCCATGGATCCACCGCCGGAAATGCCGCAATATTCAAACAATCCGTCGAAAATAGGAGAATCGTCGCCCACATTGAACTTGACCTGCTCCTTGGCAAACAGCTCCATGTTATCCGGCGTGACTCTGCTGAGGAAATCAATGTATTCATCGGTGTGAAATTGGCACATTTCCTGCTTGGTGGCCGGTTTGGCTCGATAAATCTCCATATCCTTGTACAGTCCATAGTTCATGATGAGAGAATGGGCCATTCTTATACGATGCGGCTTCATAGGATGGCCAGATCCATAGGCGTAGTTGCCGACATCGGAGTCGTAGAAGTACGCGACTCGTTTCTTCTCGTCCGGTTTGATTTCAAACGGTTCTAACGGAGCTGGAACGACCATTGGTGGGTGGGGAGAGAGGAAGAAAAGAAGCGAGGTGGGTGGAGAAAAGGGAGGGGTTACCCGGGGGGAGGCCCACGCAGAAAGTTGGGAAAGTAGGTGGGTTTTTTTGAATTTTAACGAGGGTTTTAATGGGCATTGTTTTAATTGGGGGATAATTAAAAGTTTATTTTGTCGATTCGGCTGTTGTTCGATGCTGGTGTTGTGCGATTCTACTGTTCGTGCTCGTACAGGCTGCAGACGATAGGCTGTGATTGTACAGTACGGTAATTTGCAGATATAAGTCAATTAGGTGAATAATTAAATAAATAGATATATATATATATATATATCCGAAGTCATAGTTTCATATTCCCAGTCTTAAATCTAATATCCATATTTGAAATATTTGTGATTTAGGTTCTGTTCTGCCTGTTCTTCTCTACTCTCTCTTCTCTATGCTCTTTCTATGAATCTCTCTATGCTAGCATACTATCTCCTCCACCACTGCACCTCCTCTTCCACCAACATCGATAAGTTAATTAATTAATTACTATAAACTACAAACTATCCCATCTAAACATCACACAAAAATCACACTCTCAATTATCCCTCCCTCCCTCCTCTCTGCTATCCCCGTTACCCTACATCTATCTCATCGCCTCAGCCGTGCCAAATTTCACTTGACCAGCTCACCATGACTTCCCGCACGGAAACCATGAAAACTGCCCCAAAGTCACCGGAACTCAAACATGGCGATCCTGGCAACTTCAAGGCCGTTCTCAAGCTCATCTTCTGTGTTTCTGGCATCTATATATCGTTCCTAACCTGGGCTGTGCTTCAAGAACGCATCTCGACTACCCCATATGGCCCAGATGGCCGTATATTCCGGGCGTCTTTAGTCATAAACGTCATCCAAAGCTCTCTGGCAATCTGCGTAGGGTATCTCTATCTTATTTACAAGAGAAAATCCGGCGATCTGCGCTGTAATACTCCTGTTTTTGCATCCAGATCAGTCTCTCTGCAGTACCTAGCAATTGCCGGAGCTCAGAGCCTTTCCTCTGTCATTGCATACTCTAGCTTGAACTACGTCGACTATTTGACGCTTCTGCTGGCCAAAAGTTGCAAATTATTGCCTGTTATGGCGTTGCATATCCTGCTGTATCAGCGCCGATTTCCTCTGTACAAATACCTTGTAGTAAGCGCTGTTACTGCAGGAGTCTGCATGTTCTCGCTATTTCATAATGGCTCAAGCAAAAAGTCGTCGTCGTCTGACGCTCCTCTGTATGGAATGCTGCTAATCACGGTGAACCTGTTTCTAGATGGGCTCTACAATACCACACAAGATAATATGTTTCATACAAACAAAAACATCACTGGTCCTCATATGATGTGTGGATTGAATTCAATGCAAACTCTGGTGAATATTGTGTTTCTTCTTACACCAAAGAGTACTCAGCTAAACGAGGCCATCTCATTTATATCTGAACATCCACAAGTTTTACGAGATATCCTGCTTTTTGGCATATGTGGAGCAGGAGGCCAGGTATTTATATTTTATGCGCTAGAAAGCTACGGCTCGCTTGTTCTTGTAACAGTTACGATTACTCGTAAAATGCTCTCGATGCTGCTAAGTGTCATTTGGTTTAACCACAAGCTTACCACAGGGCAATGGATAGGTGTTTTTGCTGTTTTTAGCGGTATTGGAGCGGAATCATTTATAAAATATAGACAGGAAGCAGCGAAGGGTAAGGAGAAGAAACGAGAATGAACGAGAAAACAGGATGAACAGGTGCATGGGCCAAACACAGGAGAAAGGGCCAAATACAACAGCACAGGCCAAACACAACATACCAATAGACACACTTGACTATACAAATACTTAATAGACGATATTCTGCAACGTTTCTACACGTCGCATTCCTCACAGCAGACTTCTAGGATAGTCCCGTACTGCCTCTTTGCACTCCACATCAATCTGCTTAATCAGCTCCTTAACTACCTCTGCAGTTGCTTCGCTTATCTTCTTAGGTTTTCTAGATCGAAGCAGCACTCTGCTCAGCCAAATAGGCATGTTTTTATGCCCGTACTGCATCTTGCCCAACTCAGGTACAAAGTACTCACAGGCTTTCTTGTACGTTCGATATAACGCCACAGCTCTATCCAAATATCTCTGAATATTTCTAGCTTCCTCCTCGGCTTTTTCACATTTTGCCTTAACCTCTTCGGTCTCTTTCTTAGCAACATCGACCTTTGCTAATTCTATCTTAGCATCAAGTATGATTTTTTCAACAGAACGTTCAACAAGATTCATTTCTTCCTGAGCAATTCCTTTGTCTTGTTCCATTTTCTCCCTGAGGTGTTCGTTTTCCTTATGTTTCGCCTCGAGACGTTTCTCGGCCAATTTCGCTCTGCTTTCAGCTTCCCTCTTAGCCACTTCGGCCCTTCGATATTCTAGACTTGTGTCAGATGCCCTTTGACGGTATATGTCGGCTTCCTTCTGAGCGTACGCGAGAGTCGTCTTGAGATGCTCAAGGTCTTCCTCCTTGATAGTCACCAGTCGGTCATGATCAACCTTGGCAGTTCGATCGCTGTCTTCGGGTTCTGATTCATCCGATTCTGGATATAAAGTACTGTCTTCCTCTCTGGTTAATTTTATAAATGACATATTGACGGTGAAGTGATAAAGATTTTGGGCATTTTGTAATTTATAATAGCATATTGTAACTTATGGTCACAGAAGACGGCATTTTATTTAGTATTGCGTATATTAAATTTTCATATAAATTTTCCCTGAATTTTCCTTAATTTTTCTGAATTTTCTTGAATAATGTTGAATGTTGCTGGGTTCTCTACGGGCCATATACTTTATGCAGGAGATGTAACAACTAGTGATATTGCGACATGTCAAGAAGGAGCACTTTGAAAAATATTGCATAAGCATTCATGATCTCTACATATCGTCATTTTATATTACTACTCAAAAGGTTGACTGTAAGGTGGTAGTTTTCAATAGAAAGCTGATAGATCAACTAGCTATCTACGCACTTATAGCGATTATTCCATAAAGTGAAATATCACTTGAAACCTCTCTAAAGCCTGAAATAGTAGTAAATTTATAAAACTACTCGAATACCAGCAGTAATTCAATACAAATTTCTAGTCAATCAATACATAAACTTATAGGTAACAACCATAGGTAATAGTCATAGATAATAACCATCAGTAATAGCCATAGAAATAACCAGAGATATAACCTCTAAATCTTGTAATTCTATCACTCATCCTCCTCAGTAGTTTCACCCACTTCCGCAATCACAAACGGCTCAACCTGAAGCTCAATAGCACTGGCTGCATATGGAATCTCGAAATTAGCCAATACCTCCGGATGAAAGACCCCCAAAGAGCCAATGACAGTAACTTTTCCACCTTCCGATTCCCGGTAGTGCACTTTTGCGCCACGGCCTGGGAAAAAGGTCGGGTTTGACGAATCCTCGTCTATCCAATATCCTCGACTAGTACTCTTCTGGTTCTCAAGCCAGGGGATATTCAGCATCTTCATCAAACGGTCAAGTACTCCGTGAACGATTTCAAAACCAGATGTCTTGCCTGCATATATGGCGCAGAATCGGCGCTCGTTTCGTGCTTGTCGTTCAGTCGAGAGATCTTTGAATACGACATCACCGACCTCGAACACCTTGATCGGCAAACTATGCTGCAAATTCTCCTTGATTGTTTTCAGCACACCAGGCAACAAAGATGTTCGTACAACCTGGTATTCTGCAGTCTTGGGGTTAGCCAGAACCACAGCTTTTGAGCCATCATCTTTCTGCAACAAGTACTTAAAGTTTTCATCATGCGAGCACAAAGTCAGAGGCATAACCTCGCTCCAGCCGGCCATGGCAGCCTCGACTCTGAAAATATCAGACACCTTGTTAACTGCAAAGGGCTTTCCAATGGTGAAAGAGTCCGAAGGAAAGGTTTTCTTGAGATTATTGAATCCATATCCGATGCCTGCATCTTCCATGATGTCACACTGGTGTAATATATCGCTTCGAGTGCAGGGTACAGAGATATCGATGATATTCTTGTCGTGCTTATTAGGGGTAGCACCGAGCGACATCTTGGCCAGGAGCTTGGAGATTTCCTCGGGTGAAAGCGATAATCCTAGACATGAGTTGATGTAGTCGACCTCAGCGATGGTCTTTCTGGGTTCAATATGCGGGCATTGTCGAGTAAGACCGTTGTGCTCAGAAATGATTTTGACAGGCTCGACAGTGAAGGGCTCCGCGCAGTATTCAGAGAACATGGCAACCAGCTGGTTAACAACCACCTCGATCTTGGTCTTATCGGTACCGGAGAGATCAATGAACACATTCTTGGTATTCAGATCGATTTTGGTCTTCTCCGAGTTGATAATAGGAGGCAACGACATGACGTTCATTTCCTCATCGTAGAACACAGGATAGACAGGAGAGTCTCGAATAAGATGCAGAAATCGGCCGATATTCTTGTCGTTTTCGTACAACTGCATCAATTCCTCGCCATTGACCTCCTTGGACTGGTTCAAGGGCTTGAAGTGAATATCTTTAGGTACAACCCCCTTATAGTAGATCTGAGTTCCCTTCATCTTGTCCAAATCATGGGTTCCAATGGCCACCAGGGACCGATTTCGGCACAGATTCGAGTGCAACTTGTCCTGCAGCGCAATGAAAGACTCGTATCTTCGCTGGTCAAAGGTGATATTGCGCAAGACGGCTCCTGCGACGTACGGACGGACTTTTTCAGTCGCCGAGTCCACATGCACGGTGATGGGCTCCTTGGGCTCAACGAGACGGTAATTGGGGGCCTTCTGGCGCTCCAGGAACACGTTCAAAGCCCGTGAAATGCCCTCGATGCACAGCATATCGTACCTATTGGCGCCGATTTCGATCTTGAGCTCGGGCCGTTCGCCAGGCTGAAGACTGCCGTCTTGCTCAGTGTCTTCATCTAGCTCGATACCGAAGTCGAAACAAAGCTCGTCGAACTCCTCGGTCGTATAGGTACGACCTAGCAGCTTGAAAAGATCCTGCTTATCTACAGCAATAGTAGGCATTGTGTGAAATAGAGACTAAAATAGAGACTTATGCACTTTGAGTGACTGTATCCAAAATAGAGTCTTATGACACTAAAAGTGAGTATATCTGAAAAAAGACTTAATAACACTTAAGTGAATATATCCCAAATAAAGAATAACCCCTCAAGTGACTATATCCAAAATAAAGTCTTAATAACACTTTAGTGACTTATTTCTAAAATAGAGTATTTTATGACACTTAAAACTTGATAAAATGTCACCTATTTTTCACAACTGCCGGGTAACCCCCCAACCTCCCCCGAAGCTTCGGTCCCATCGAATACAACAAGCAACAGCACAACAACATACAGCTCTTGAGGTTCGACAGGAGTCCGGAATTGATCGTTAGAAGAGTGTGCTACTGCAGGGTGATTATATCATGGCTTCGACTAGGACGTATGATTTGTTGATTAAGCTCCTGCTTATAGGGGATTCTGGTGAGTATGAAACCGGGCGGAGCTTAGCGGGAGGGAAGCGGGTGAAGGGATATTGGGGGTTCTAGTGGGCTGAATGGGTATTATATTTGCTTTAGAAGCCTTTCCGTTCCTCAATGAATCTCCTTGTTGCGCATTCCGGCGGTTGTTGTGCCGATATCGGCGTTTGCGGTAATTTATCCGACATTTATTAACCTCATGCAGGTGTGGGAAAATCGTGCTTGTTACTGCGGTTTTGCGATGACCAGTTTACTCCGTCGTTTATCACCACTATCGGAATTGATTTCAAGATCCGAACCATTGATTTAGACGGCAAGCGAGTCAAATTACAGGTGTGGGATACGGCCGGGCAAGAACGGTTCAAGACCATCACTACTGCTTATTATAGGGGAGCTATGGGAATATTGCTGGTATATGATGTTTGTGATGAGAAGAGTTTTGAAAGTAAGTGTGATGTGGGCGTTGAGGGCGTGTGAGACATGGCATAACATGTCTTGTAGCTTGTTGTAAGCATATCGTAAGCATAGACCCCTGTTACTAACCTAAGATATCCGATCCTGGTATTCCAACGTCCAGCAACATGCTAATGACAATGTGTTATTGATCTTGGTAGGAAACAAGTCGGACATGACAGACAAGAGAGTGGTTTCTACCGAGCAAGGTCGAGCCTTGGCCGCCGATCTAGGCATTCCTTTCATCGAGGCGTCGGCCAAAACCAACGAGAATGTCGAAGAGACGTTTTTCAGCCTGACTAGACGGGTTAAGGAGCAAATGGGAACCACTGAGGACAAGTCTGGCAGTAGTGGAGTGAATATTTCCAGCAGAAGCACCTCTAGTTCGGGAGGATGCTGCTAACAGGTAAACAAGCAATTGTGTTTTGATTTTACTATATTAATATATTGTTGTAGTGAGAATGCATTGGTTGAGAGGATACTTGAGTCTTAAGAGGGATACTTAAGTCTTAAGACGCAGTCTTAAGAGTTAAGTCAAGTTAAGAGTAGTCTTAAGTTCAGAATAGTCTTATGAGTATAGTCGTAGAAGTGTAGCCTTAAGTTAAGAATAGTCTTAAAAGAGTAGGCTCTAAAGTACCGTAAGAATGTAGACTCTAGAGTACCTTAAAGACTATATTCTTAAGATACTGCAGTCTTCAGACTATCGTCTTGACTATACTCTTAAGAAACATCTAAATCATCACACTCCACCCCCTCGCTCACCACTCCTCAAAACATCTTCTGCCATTGATCGGCTGGAGGCTTCTCCTGCAACTCCTCCCATGGCCGCAAATCCGCCAGTTTTTCCGCCAAAATGTACTCATCTGCTGCCTGAACAAGAATCTCCTCTATCAGCCCCGATCCGACCTTTGCCTCAATTGCCTCATTGACTGTGTTTTCCTCGACAATCTTCCTACGAGCTTGCGTAAGGTTCTCTACTGATTGTCTATAAACACTGGATTTCGGGTACTTGGATTCCAGTAATTTCAACGTATGTTCGTATACTTTAATTAATGCAGGCCGAGGATTTGGATGCTCGAACAAGGTAGTTAAACCTGTAGGATCTGGAGCATTGTTAGGTGATATATCTTAACTGGACCAAATACAACTTACTTCCAGAAGCAGCTTGAATGACGATTTCTTCTATTCCGCCATCGGCTGCAGGAACACGAAGACATAAGTCCTTGGGAACAGGAATTCTTCGGCCCGACACCGAGATGGCCCTTAGAGCTGGAGTGAATCTCATTGATGCTTAGGAAAAGAAGCGATGTGATTTGATGGTGAAGGTTGGGAGGGAGGTTACCCGGGGGGAAGATAGAGACGAAATAGGAAGAGATATTAGGGATAGTATTATTAAAAAGAAAAATAGTATTATTTAGCTGTTTAATGGTTTTGTTTTATTAGTTGATAATAGGAGAATAATAATATATCAGATTTATTTTATTAAATGTAATTGTGTTGTGTTGTATTCTAGCAATTAGAGCTTAGTAGCTCTAGAGACTATTTAGGTGCTTAGACAACTTGGCTCTAGGAGAACGTAAAGTACCTTAACTAACTGCTTAATACGCTAGAACTCTAGAATTCAGGTATCAATAATTATTCCAGTATTCCAAAGTATGATATTCCATAGTACAATTCCATAATATACCATGATAGAATTCCAAGTATAAAACCCAAGTGTAAATACCAAGTGTAAATGCCAAGTATAATACCAAGTATAAGTATAAGCATAACAAAAGCCGTGATAACAACGACCTAACACCAATACCCCACCTTCCCCAGCCTCCATAACCCTTTAGTATCCTATCTCACCATTATTCTTCTGCCCAAACACCATATCTGCCCAAACGCCGTATCTTATGCCCAATTCCTTCCTCTTCCCATGTCATTTCCACAAGCATTTCCATAACTTTAAGCTACCTGTCCACTCCCCATAACCTTTGGCAAACCCGTCATTTCAATCCGGATATATATCTTCTCTTGCTCCCATATCGCAGTAAACATTTCATCAGCAATACCACCGAAATGACCAACAAACTAGACATAACCCCCAATGAATTGTCTTCCAGCTGGGTAGAGGTTCCAGACTCGCACCCTGCCAAACGGCCTGTGCCTGAGGAACCACATTCTGAGAGCGACGACGACGACTTTCAGTCCTGCTCTACAGATGATGCAACTGAAGAAGAAGCAGGTCATCTGTCAAAGGCAGCATCTCAGTCAGGTGCTAGATCTGCCAGTGAATTGCCAAGTCCAAACAGCATATCTCATGTTCAACGAGCCAAAAAATTGAGAACTCCAGACGGCAAAGCTTCTTCCGGCAACCATATCTTTACCTTTTCTGTTCTGACGGCACAAAATCAACGCTTAGTGGACGAAGTCGTCGAATTGAAACAGAAACTTGGCCGTGCACCCTCTGAAGACGTTGTTTCTGCTATGAAGAATCAAATCGGAAACTTAAACATCCACATTAAAGAGTTGCAAAATGCTGCTCTTGAAGCGCTATCTCAGGATCTTTTCGAAGAATTGAAAAGTCATATTGAGAGTCTGAAGGAAGAAAATAAATATTTGCGGGAGAAGGCTGATAAAGCTCCCTCTGATGATCTTGTGTCTGAATTGAAGAGTCAAATCGACAAGCAGAACAACGAAATTAAACAGCTGCGTCAAGACGCTGATAGTGCGCCTTCTAAAGACTATGTGTCTGAGTTGAAGAATCAAGTCAAGAACCTAAACAATGACATCAATGGCATCAGAGAGATGCACGATACAGCTAAGTCCACGACCCGTGATGATCTGGTGGAGGAGTTGAGGGGTCAAGTTCGTGACTGGCAAGATATGAATGAGAAATTGAAAGAAGAAATTGATGACTTGCAAGACAGTCCTGATAGAGACGCGTGTGATCTTATTACTGAATTGAGGAGTCAAATCGATAGGCAGATCAAGGAAATCAAAGAGTTGCGTGATAAAGCTGGCAGTGCGCCCTCTAAAGACTATGTGTCTGAGCTGAGGACTCAAATCAGCAACCTAAACAATGAGATTAAAGAGTTGCGTGACAGAGCTGAGTGCACGGCCCATGATGATCTTGTGGATGAGTTGAGAAACCAAATTGATGACTTGAAAGAAGAAATTAAAGACTTGAAGGAAGAAAATGATGGCTTGAAAGAGAATCCTGATAGAGATAGTCTTGATTCGGATAGACAGGCCCATGATCTTATTTCTGAATTGAGGAATCAAATCGACAAGAAGGCCAACGAAGTCAAAGAGTTGCAGAAAAAACTTGATGATTTGCCCTCTACTGGCCATTTTTATGATTTGAAGCAAACGATTTTTTCTTTGGAGAAGGATATTCAACGACACTTGGAGAGAGCTCGTGAAGCACCGTCTCAAGATCTTGTTTGCGAGCTCAAGAGTCAAATTTCCCAGTTGCAGGAGCAAGCTGTGCACATGCCATCTAATGATCTGGTGGATGAGTTGAGAAAGCAGTTAGACGCAGCTAACAGACGTGCTGAGGAATTGAGCATCAAAGTGCATGAATTGACGGCGCAAGGTAGCAGAGAGTAAACGAAGGCAATAAAGAACAGAGCACATGAGAGATAAAGCCTTGGAGGTTTTAAGAAGCATGCTGCATTAGTTGAGGCTGTTCATAAGCATTTTGGAAATGCTAAAAACACTGAAGAGATGCTAGCATTGGTAAAGCCCAGAGGCATCTGATGGCATTTCTCCATCGAGAGAGCCACTTTTTAGCTCTGCTGCTGCGTCTAACATCAAACTACGCGAACAGCGCACTCGGAGGTTTGTGTAAAATTGAATTTTTCATGTTATTCAAGTCATGAAAGTTGCAGAGCGGCGGCCAGATATTGGGGATACCAGCAGAATAGTCAGTAAACTATTGAATAATGTGAAAGGAAATCATGGTAATTCCACCGTAAAGTCCATCATTTATCGTTATTTATCGCGTACTCATTCTTTTTATCGTAAAAAACCATAAATATCCTCGTTAAACAATTAGAAGGAGAAAATCAAAATTCACAAATTCCCGTTTAGTTTCAAACTCCCAAAACCAAAATTTCCCTATATGAAAATAAAGTCCCAACGGCTGTTTTCCATGTTCGAAATCACTGAAAAATCAACGCTTCATCTTCACATCATGGCTGACAGTACACCAGAACCTGTGCTGCTTACACAACAGTCGATTGTAGAAGCCAATGAGAAGTTGCAGGAGGCCAAGGGGCTGTCGAAGCAAGTATTCGATGAGAATTTGGACCCTCAGGAACGACTGGATATTCATAAACAGCTCATGGTTACTCTGATTCGACTGAGACAGCTGAGTTGGAGCGCTCAAACGGCGGTAAAAACCACCAAAGATCAGACTACAGCGTCGAAATTGCAGTCTGATAATGCGGTGCTGGACGTTCAGAATGTATATTATCAGCAAAAGCATCTGAGAGACGAGATAGATCGGTGCAATACATACAGGTAGGTGAAGAGAGAAAACAAGCACAAAAAGCACCACATTCTAACCTTAGCAACAATCATGATATAGATCTAGTGCCATTGGAGCAGTTTCTCGAGGAAAATCCCCAGTTCGCCGACGGTTCTGCCTCTGAACATGAGCTCATGATGGCCCGTCTACAGGATGAAGAAGCTCGACGGCTGCAGTTATTTATCAAAAAGACCAAATTGCAAGATAAACGAAACAACTTGGTGAATTCTGTGCGTCAGCTTAAGGACGATTTGGACGATGAAAGGGGCTTGAAATTACAGGTGAATCGGTTCATGGACTCAATTGAGGGTTTACGGCAGTTTGTATACAAGCATTGAGTTGTCCGTTTATTAGCATTGGGTTGATTTTCACGAAGGCAAGGCTTGAGGGTATATTCGCCGTCTGTTTTGAAGATTTACCCGTGCAGTTGAGCTGGAGATCAATTGGCCAATATCGGAGCAAAATCTAGTCATTGATCCAAACTTCACACCAAACAACATAGTCTGTGGTCTTTAATACCTACAGCATATATCGGCAAGTTAGAAGCCAGCTAAAGTTTGTACGAACTTTTCCCAGTTCAACTCGGCAAAGGCATAATTCTGAGCATTCGAATATCATGCATGAAAATACGGCTTGACATTCATGTTAATTCATTCTGGCCTTCTTTCAAAGTGTCTCTTCTGCTATCAATTAATGACTGAAATCGGACTCTGGTTGGCCCTGATGGCCGCGAGCTCCCATAGCCAACAGCCAACGGAAGAAGATCAATCAAGTGCACAGACGTGTAATTCTTGGATATTATATAAACCGTGATGCTTAGAGCGATAGGGGAGGAGCTAAGACTGCTTGATAGCTGTTAAGCGATGTTACCGTTGGGCAATTGTTACTGTTGAGCGTGTTACCGTTAACCAGTATGATATGCTTCAGGTACCCGTAAACAACGATAAGTACTAAAGTACACCTATATCTGCAATTGAGCTAATATCTCAATAAATATATAACCATATAAATCCTAAATTATCAAAAATTCCTAATATCGAAATCCCAACTACCAACTATCATATTTTCCTCTCGTTCAATTCCTCATTACCTAATTTGGCCATAAGGCTATAAAGTCATGGCATCATCCCCGGAATTTCTCCTTTGAACCGTCAACTTATCAATCAATCAAACATCGGTAGAAAACAAGAATGGTATCAGCAGAATTTGAGGAATATGTATGTAATTATGATATAGAACATGTAGTATAAATTATCATACTGACTTGTAGGCCGCAAAGGTACAGAATTTGCCCAAGAGGCCCAGTGACGATGTGTTGCTAAAGGTAAGTGGGCGTGGCGTATAGAAGTACATAGAATTAGATACTAAGATGTATCTATGTATTTAGAGATCTATTTATCTATCGTATTGTAGTTCTAACCTTAGCTTTATGGCCTTTATAAACAGGCTACTGTTGGTGATAACACCACCGATAAACCCGGTGTTTTCGACTTCAAGGGAAAGTACAAATGGGAAGCTTGGAAGGAACTGGAGGGTAAGAGCCAGGAAGAGGCTGAGAAAGAGTAAGTGTTGTGTTTATGGAGTAGTTTTTTTTAGATGCTAACGTGGCAAGGTATATTGAGTATGTTAAGACCTTGTTGTAGAATTGGGGTATAAGCTTAGTTTATAAATTGATTAGATGTGGTTATGTTTTGGGAAATTGTAGGGGGAGAGAGAGAGAAAGTAGAGTCCAATGGTAATTAGCGCGTAGTTTGGTGGGATAGGCTCATAGTTAAATGGAGATAGGCTGTAGTTAGGCTATGGATGGCTGTAGTTAAGCTATGGGCATCTCGTTGTTAAGCTAGACCCCTAGCTAGACCCCTAGTTAAGCCGCTATGACTTCACTCGGCATTAAGGCTATTTAAACATTATTCTCTAACAGGAAACTTGCTATTCCATGTGGTGGTGTTACACCAAACTCCGTGGTGGATAATCTGAAGAACAATGGTGAATTTACTATTTGGGCCAGGACAAGACGGAAAAGGCACCAAACAAGCCAATGAAACGCCGCTAACGGATGAATTAAATGACTCTGAACCCAATTGACTATACACTAACTTGTAGATCATTACTTTTTGCTTATTTTTCGCTTAATTTGTTGTTTCACCAGCAGTACTTAACGGTGGTTCTAGGAGCCTCAAAATGGAGATCCACACCATTGGGCTGGATATTTAAGCAGGGCAAGTTGGTTCCAAACGATATCTAACTATACTTTATATTAAAGGTATTTCGAGTTTGCGAATCTCGATATCGATATCGTATTCTTATCAAGTTTATCGAATCAATTCATCTCGTTTGAAACATTTACCTCGTTTGAGTTTCCTGATTAGCCTAATTAGGAAGCATTCAGAGCACTCGTCAAGCCGTCAACAACACTATGGAATTTTGGACATTTTTGCAGATCCAGGCATATATGGATATCTGGGACGATTGGCCGCTTATTTCGTATTTTAATCTGAGATATCGGCAGTTTCGGGGGACTTCTATGGAGCGACCGTATATGGGGTTTTAGGTGGGGCGTAGGGGAGACACAGCAGGAGCATTATACAATAGTGTAATATAATGGTATTAATTTTAAGGCTGGTATCATTCTATGGATAATATTCATTCTATAATCTAATATTCAGTGGAATAATCCTTGTAATCTTCTATTCTTCTTCTCTTGTATGCTTCTCTTCTCTTCCCTCTCTCTCGTCTCTTTAGCCCATCGCTCTTTAGCGCATCGCCCTGTAAACAACGAAACAGCGAAACAACGTAAAAATACAACATAAAACAACGTAAAACAACAACTAAATAAAGCACAAAAGCCCAAAAACACAAAAAACACAAATAAACACAAACACCAATTTTCTCCAAATTTCTCAAACCACCCAACACCAACTTCTCTCCCTCTCTTTCTCCCTCTTCCATCCACCCAACTCCAATGGGCATCTGCTTTGCCGCTGAGCGGTTCCTGCTCATGCTTAGCTGGAGATTATCGTTTATATTCCCTATAATATTCGTCAACTCGTTATTGACCTGGGGCTATTATGTATTAATATCCAGGGTTTGTTTGGAATTCATGGAACCTAGCTATTACCGCGGTATTCTCATGGTAATAGGCTCAATACTCTACGTTCTTTGCGTATTTACTCATGTACAAGTCGTTATTCTTGGAGGAGGCTCGCCGCTGGATATCCAAGGCATGATTCCCGCGTCTATAGAGCTCGCCAATCTGGAAGCGCCGCTGGAATTCGGCAACAACGTCATGGCCAAAGAGGACGGCCAGATGCGCTTCTGCTCCAAATGCCTGTGCTGGAAACCCGACCGCACGCACCACTGCCGGACGTGTCGACGGTGCATTTTGCGCATGGATCATCATTGTCCCTGGTTTGGCGTTTGCATCGGTTTCAGGAACCACAAAATATTTATTCTCTTTCTAATCTACGTCATTGCATTCTGCCTGGTATGTCTGGGCCACTCTTTTGTCTATGTTTCTGTCTATCTTAGAGATGAGGCCCAGTTGCATGGTCCTGGAGACATTAGCTTGAACGTCGTTCTATTGGCCATAGTCAGCCTGATTATGAGCGTATGTGTGATAATTTTCTTCTCATACTGCTTGTACAGTGTTCTGCATAATCAGACTACTATCGAGGCTTTGGAGAACATTCGATACAAGTCGTCGATTCCCTCGAAGCGATACCGGTACAATGAAGCACCGAGCAGCTCAGTTGCAGGCAATGTGTTTGATCTGGGGTATTCTCGAAACTGGAACGGCATTATGGGTGTTAATCCCTGGCTGTGGTTTGTGCCGTATCCGAATTCGGTGGGAGATGGAATCACTTTTGAGATCAACGACAAGGTATGGATGGAAGTTCAGAGCGTAGCCAAGCGGGAACTGAGTGCAATTGAACAGGAAAGAGCGTACCAGGCGTCGATAAGGCGGGTGGGGTAAGGCCACGAGTGGTCGTGTAGACTTAGGTGAAGTTACGTAGGTGTAGTTATTGCATAGTGTAAGAGCTGAAGAAGCATAGAAATAACGGAGAAATAACGTTAGTAGCTGAAAAAGCATTTAAGGAAAACGTAAGGTCGAAAACGTACGGTTTTCTAGATAAAGTAAATTCGGTTTTAATAAAAGTCGTTTTCTAGATTTTGCATCTTACTTTCTCCATCCACCATGGTATGGCCAGCAATACTCGCCGGTCTGGGTCTTACAGCATTATATACAGCAGTAAGTAGAAGAGCTATTCGTAGACGTACATTCGTAAACTTGTATTCTCGTAATTATATAGCTCAACCTTATTAACCCTAGGCCCGAGCTGGTGGTAGAGCATATCAACGGTTCAAGCAGCTGCCTCCAGAGCTTTTCCACGTGAAACCACCAGCTGAGGATATGCATGGAAAAGAGTACTATTTAGGAGGATTCGATGAAGTCATGAGTCCAGTAGAAGCACGGAAAATCCTCGGATTGCCGGTAAATAGACGTCTTAGTAGTGAAGAGATACTCAAGGCTCATCGGAGAGTCATGTTATTGAATCATCCCGACAAAGGAGGGTCGGCATATATAGCGATGAAGGTGAATCAGGCGAGGGATGTGATAGAGAGGGAGGGAAGGTAGGGGGTGGGGAAATAGGTGGTTGGTGTAAATAGGCATTGTAGATAGAGCTGGATAACGACATTCAATGTTTAATAATTCAATAATTCAATTAAGTTTTGATATTTACAATTTCAGCAGCAGCTAAAGCGAAAAAGCGTTTCTGTAATCTCAAATCGTGTTTTTATTTTGTGCTATTTAATAGCCTAAACTCTCATCTTCATCTATTCTCTTCTTCACTCTGCTTTCTCACCTCTCTCTCCACACCATGCTCACTAAAAACCGACCGCTTTTAGAAAGAAAAAAAGACACTTTTTACGTCGTATATTTGTATGTAGCTACTTAAACTATGCCCCCCGTAAACTCCACTAACCGCCAGCGTACTTCATTTATTCATCTCTATTCTAATTGATAGTACTGTGGTGATTCCCCAGAAATACCAGCTCGAGGTCCAAACTCAATGGGTTCAATACCACATAAACACGAACGATGATTTTCTGCTGAGATCGCCTCCAGAATGGCTCAAGGTGTTTGTATGGCTAGAAGTGATATTTCAAATGCCGTTTTTCGCGTCGGCAGCCTTGGATCTGATCAGGGGTAAGTATGCATATAGAGCGGCATTAGATAGAATCTTTTCCTATTTCCATATATAGTTTAGCTCCTAACTGACCCCAGACTCCGCTGACATTTACCCGGCCTGTCTAGTGTACGGAATTGAGGCCTCGTTGACGACTCTCGTGTGCCTGATCCAGATCTACCACGAGCCGTCTATCTCGTCAGCCACACGCTCAAATCTCCTCAAACTCTATTTCCCCACATTTATCATCCCGTTATTTATATCCTTGGACTTTTACGGGCGATTGAAGGCGTTTTTGCCGAAAAAAGGCAAGTTAGCCTGAATGCCGTAGCTCTAAGTACATGCAAAACACAATTCTATTCAATTCTCTCAACACACAATAATTCACTTTTTCTATAATTTATATTCTTCTTTTCGTCCCAAATTTCCATTTTTCCCCTCCCCAAAATCCCACTTTCCCCCCACTTTTCATCTTTCCTTCCTCCATCTCACTTCCCCACAAAACCCCATGACGGTTCCCAGCCCCAGCCGCCGCCCCAGGGCCCTGAACGCTGTGCTGTTGAACGTCCAGAATAGCTCGCTCGAGGAGGTGTTGTTCGTGTCGGCAAATATATCCTCGGCGCTAAGCAGATCGGCCTTTGCGGCCATAAGATCGGCTCCCGGTTATACGCCCTGCTTCGGATGGACTATCTTCAAAACCCAGTGCGACTCTTCGTTGCCTGAAAACACGTGCTCTCTGCAATCGCAAAGCATCTTCATCTCGGGAACTCACCATGTTCAGCTCGTTTCCACCGATCCTGTGGACCTCGGGACGCTGATTCTGAGCTTTCCCTCGGATATTTACAGCCAGCTCAAGACGCAGCCGGAAAAACACGCCGAATTCAAGTCGCTGCTGTACTCGAACCACGGGCTCGTTCGTCAGGGCGAAATCTTCCCTGAATTGGGCTGTAGAGTCAAGCTGTGTGAGCCGGTGGATCAGGGCCTGGTCAATGATCTCACGAATATCTCCGTGGTGCGGGATTCCGAGGCCGTACAATCGCCTCGTCTGAACGGTGATCTCTCTGAATCAGATCTGGACGACGTGGAGCTGGAAATCGCCGAGTATCTCGAATCAATGCCGCAAAATGGTGTCTTCGGCACGCAGTTGAAGACCACTACCAAGCTCACTGCTCTTCCGCTGACATCTCCAGTCGTGCCGTATCAGATTACGCCGCCTATTCAAAACTACGCTGATCTGGAGTCCATAGGGCTTGTCAAGGTCGAGCAATTGGCCCGAATGGGCCTGTTTTCCGGCGACGTCGTGGAGTTATCACTCGATACCGGTGTTTCGCAGGACTCTGGCGATTCACTGAACTCTCCTGTTTCTCGCTACATCACTGTATATTCCTATCCTGAGCCTAACCTTGTGGCCAACAACGACATCTACTTGTCGCCTTTACTTATACACAACCTCGGTATTTCTGCCGGTTCCGAGGTAATTGCATCTCGGGTAGCAGCATCTAGTGAAATCTCAAACCTGGTGCCTTTATGCGGGGAAATCACCATTGCCAGAGTCGCATCCCCCATAACTACTGAAAAGTCCTACCAGACGTCCTTTTTGTCGGGTTTGAGGGCCTATTTCGAAAGTTCTCATCGTCTTGTATCTCTCAACGATACCATAGCAATACCTATCGACACGATACTTTCTCAGACTCTTTCTGCTCAGGCTGTTAACGGAAAAGATGCTGTTCCTATGGGTAAACCTGATAATGTTGCCTGGTTCAAAGTTACCAGTGTGACCAGCAAATCCGGTGAAGATATCGAAGGATCCACTCTAGTAGATCCTCGAGCAACGCGAATGGTTCAATCGGGTTTAGTCAATGCATCGGTGGCTTCTACGGATCTTCCATGGAGAGAATATATGGGTCTGAGCACTATATTCAACTACTCTGCTTATTCATCTACGGATTCCTTCCAGTACTATGACAAGCTGGAAAAGATGCTGGCTGCCAGTATTCTTCCTCAAGGAAATAGCCTACAAACGTCCATTTTGCTTAATTCCTCCAAGCCAGGAACAGGCAAGTCCACCGCTATAGCTGCAGCGTGTGCAAAATTAGGCATTCATCTCTTTGAAATAGACTGCTATCAGCTGGTCGGAGAGGGCGACAATAAAACGGTTGGATTTCTTAAAGCACGTCTGGAACGTGCAAGCACCATTCAACCGTGTGTGGCTCTGCTGAAGCATATAGAAGCCATTTCAAGAAAATCCGATCAAGATGGCTCTGACAAAGGCATAACGGCCAATGTAGCAGAAACGTTGGATGAAGCTATGAACGCCAGAAACCTCATATTAATGGCTACGACTGCTGATAGCGACGTTATCAGTGAGACTGTTCGAGCGAAGTTCATATTCGAAATTAACGTCGGTGTTCCTAGTGAATCTGAGCGTGCCTATATATTTGAATATCTCACTGGACGGCTATCTTCAGGTGGACTCTTTCGAACACCCATGTTGAAGACCAAGTCGTTAATTGCCGGATTCAGTGCTCGGTCGACTGTCTTTTCGGGATATCGACTTCGAGATGACGTTGATATAGCTGATTTGGCTCTTCAGTCTGCAGGTTTGACTCCACCAGATCTCATCTCCATAGTCGAGAAGGCCAAAACGCGGTCTGAAACTCGGCTTTCAGAGTATATTCGGCATGGAGTGGACGAATTGGACTATATTGTGGCCAGTAAAGGTATTCTCAATATCATACCGGATGATTTCATTCAGGCTATTGGAAGTGCTCGAGCCGAATATAGCGATTCCATTGGAGCACCACGCATTCCTAACATTAAATGGAGCGATGTTGGTGGTTTGGAAGGCGTTAAGACTGAGATCCTGGATACCATTGAAATGCCACTCAAGCACCCTCATTTGTTCAGCTCTGGTGTCAAAAAGAGAAGTGGAATTCTGTTCTACGGTCCTCCAGGAACAGGAAAGACACTTTTGGCCAAGGCTATTGCAACTAATTTCTCGCTCAATTTTTTCTCTGTCAAGGGTCCCGAGCTTCTGAACATGTACATTGGAGAATCGGAAGCGAATGTACGAAAGGTGTTTCAGAAGGCGAGAGATGCACGGCCATGTGTGGTGTTTTTCGATGAGCTCGACTCTGTGGCACCCAAGCGAGGTAACCAGGGCGATTCGGGCGGTGTAATGGATCGAATTGTGAGTCAGCTTCTTGCCGAACTGGATGGAATGAGTGGAAGTGGTGGTGAAGGCGTGTTTGTTGTTGGAGCCACTAATCGGCCTGATTTATTGGATGAAGCACTTCTTCGTCCAGGAAGATTCGACAAGATGCTTTACCTGGGGATTTCTGACACGCATGAGAAGCAGGAGAACATTCTGAGAGCACTTACTAGGAAGTTTAACCTGGACAAATCGGTGTCGTTGAAGGCTGTTGCTGATAATTGTCCGTTCACTTACACTGGAGCTGACTTCTATGCCTTGTGCAGTGATGCACTGTTGAATGCCATGACGAGAACAGCAGCAGAAGTGGATAAAAAGGTTGAAGTGCTGAATGAGGAGAGAAAGGCAGAAGGACAAGCGGAGATTGCGACACGATGGTGGTTTCAAAATGCAGCTAAGGAGTCGGATTATGAGGTTACGGTGAATCAGGGGGATTTTGAACGAGCTCAACAGGCACTTGTTCCTTCGGTGAGCATGGATGAATTGAGGCATTATTTACAGATAAGGGAGAATTTCGAACAGACGGGGGAGAATGGGCATGTGGTGGAGGCTGAGGTGCAGGGTGCTGCCGAGACGCAAGCTGCCGAGACACAAGCTGCCGAGACAAACAGCAAGCATAACTCTAAAGGTAACTCTAAAGGTAAAGGAAAAGTGCGAGTAAGGGTGGAATGAGGTATGATTTATGAAATGGTATTTATGTATATAGGGAGGATATCACATGACCGGTGGTCAATTAGGTTATTCGTTAGGAAAAGCTTATGACTTGAAGAAAGTAACGTTATAATAGGTGGAAATCGGCTTGTTTTTGGAATTATAATGTATTTAGTGATAAATATAATATATTAATGATGTAGTGTTAATAATGTTTTATATCATTCTATCATTGTTTGTACTCTGTCTAATTACTATTCCACATTCATTGTCGCATTTCTCATTTGCCATTCATCTCTCCGTACGGCTCTGAACAATAGCTTTAAGCTTCACCATCTGAGCAAATACAACCCTGCTGAATTAAGGAATATATCCGTATAAGAAGGCCGGATTGCCTAGGTTGGCTAAATAGAATATAGGTAATATAGGCATATAGTTTATTTTAGTTGTAAGCTTAGGAGAGTCATTGAGCAGAGCTTCCGAAGCGTAATCAAAGGGACGTATTCGTAGATGAGTTAAGAATACGGGAATATAACGGAAGAGTAGTATGTATAGTAAGCGAATAAAGCATCATATACAACATAATAAAAACATATACAAACATAATAAAAACATATACAAACATAAAGAAACATCATACAACATAATACAACGTCATACAACATAATACACACAGTCTCAACAACCGAAACGTGCCCTCCACACTCTCCCATTTCTTTCCCCTCCCATCCCATCCTCCCAACCTGCTCCCTGATGCCATTCTCGGACTTAGAGACTGTTTTTTGGCTGCGGAGTTAGTGCCTTGTATAACCTCCAAGTCCCAAGCCTGCAAATTCACCAACTTAACGTTGCTTCACCACAACAAGCAGCTTGTTTAGGGACAGGCTACTTTTCCAGTTTACATCCGGACTTTTTGATACCGTGAACTTGTCTTTGCATCGCCATGGCTACTGGAGATCCGTTCCGCGACCTGTTGGAGTCCGTCGAGGGAGGAGACGATTCCATTGGCTTCTCGCCACAGGACAGGCGCCGCCAGAGACGCCGAAGAATCCCCCTGAGCTGTGTGTACTGCCGCCGACGCAAGCTCAAGTGCGACCGCAACCAGCCCTGTGAGAATTGTATCAAGAAGAACAGCGGCCGCTGCGAATACGTCGCCAACGAGGCCGATGGCCAGGCTTCGGACGATTTGACGCCTGCCCAGACGTCCGCTTCCAGCAATGATCACCTCAAGTATCCCAGCATATCTCGGCCGGTGTACCGAAACACCATCCGGTCGCTGGGCACTCGAGGCACGGCTTCCACCATGATGGATTTACAGAACAGAATGCGCACCAAATTCCAGGACAAGGATATTAAGCAGCGGCTCGATAAAATGGAGACTCTTCTATTGACCATGTTGGGCAACAAGGACGGCTCTCAGTCGTCGGGTGATTCCCTCAGCCCCCTATCTGATAGTGGCCCTGTCACTAGTAGCACCAATGACAGCACCGAAGGGGAAGCTGAAGATGGGGCTGAAGTACATAAGCTCGGGGAAGCTCTGGGAATGCTCAAGCTTGATCAGCAGGGCAAATCCATCTACCATGGTGATACTCATTGGGTTTATTTACTGCATGAGATGAAGGACGTTCAGCAGTTCTTCACCTCTCTGAAAGCCTCTATGAAAGATACCAGTCTGACCTCGTGTAATATTGTGGAAGCTCATAACAGTAGCGACTTCTCCAAGTCCATTATGCGAACCAGTGGTTTCTCCTATAGTGGCAAGGATATACTGGCCTCGATTCCGGAGCGTCCAGTCTGCGATTCTTTGGTCAACCGTTACTTTCAGGTATTCTCGCCCTTCTTGGATATTATCAACCGTCCCTGGTTTGAGCAAGTTTATCATGATTTCTGGGTAGATCCATCCTCGGCCGAGTTACTTTGGATTTCCCTGCTGCTGTGCATGCTAATTTTGGCTCTTCAAAGCTACCATAGCAACAACACACCCCCTGAATTCCAGGGAATGCTCTCTAACAATATCGAGGTATGGTCACAAGGCGTGGAGATGTGCTTTGCTGTTGGAAAAGTCACTTACAAGACCAGTTTGATCAACATTCGTGCTCTTTTGCTCTGGATGTTTGCTCAAACTGCTCCTACTGTATGGCAAGAAACCGGCTGGGCTTCTTTGTCTCTTATTGTCAGAGTAGCTCAGTCAATGGGTCTTCATAGGGATCCCCGCCATTTTGTATTATCTCCTTTTGAAATCGAGGAGCGCCGAAGAATATGGTCCATTATAGTTTATCTGGACACCTTTATCGCTGTCAGTCAGGGTCTGCCGCCTATTATCACTTCTAATGAATACGATGTGGAAGAACCCCGAAACGTCGATATGAAGGATATGATGGTTTCGTTTGGCCATTTGCCAGCTGAAAAGGATACTCAAACTCTGACCTCTAGTTCATTTATGATTTTCCGTCATCGACTGGTCAGGTTGCTGTCTAAGGCTTTCACTCGTAATCTGGGAATCAAGACGCCTTTTACACCGTACAAGGATATGTGGGCTGAGGATGCAGAATTGCGTGACTTTTATAACAAACTGCCAAGGCATTTCCGGCTAAAACCAGGGGAACTTTCTGAGCAGGGCGTTGTGCCTAAAGACAAGCATGAGCTTCTTTTGCAGCGCATTTTATTGCGAATTGAGTTTCTGAAGAGCTTGGTGGTGCTTCACCGTATTTATACTCAGCGTGCTAGTAAGAGCCCTGTTTATAATGCTAGCAGGAAAGTCTCTATTGAATGCACCGTGGAGCTGGTCGAGATTCTTCATTGGTTGGCAGTGTCGGAATCTGGCCGAGCAATTTGCCATGTGTATGGGTGGATAGTTTGCTGCTTTCCCATACATCACTTCTATCACGCTTGCATGCTAGTTGGCATCCGACTCCAAAATGGTGCAAACAAGTTGAGTGAGGAAGAGAAGAATTTGTTATTGGAGACAGTTCCGAAGGCCGAAGAGACGCTGCAGAGTTTTGGTTCCCAGAGCATGATGAATTCTATTTTGAAGACTATGATGCTAGCTGTGTTATTGTATTCTAGAGATCGGGCCAATCGAACGCCGGATGATTTAGCGGAAGAGCTCAGAATGGAACCAGATGTACAAGAAGATGAACGGCCGGTGGGAATGAGAAATATCTCTGGAGCGACGTATAACTTCTATGGAAGGAATACGGAAGAGCTGGCCAAGCCATTTATCATGTCATTGGATGCCAGTGACGTTTCGTTTAGTGCAGATGCACTTCGGTATGGCAATGGAAGTACCGGTAGCAGTATTAATGCCGATGGGATTTCTCCGTTGACGCAAAAGACGGATGGCTCTGCCGAGGAACAGGCCGGCAGTGACTCTATGGCGAATTTTGTGCCGCAACTTGGAGGAGACGACCCGCTTTCGATGAAATCTCCGTCAGGAGGCATGTCTAACCAGTTGATTGACTCGATCTTTGGAGAAGATGCGTTGCAAATGCAGGAGATAGTGGGAAATGAGCTGTGGGATGGGTTTATGCGGGATTTGGAGGAGAATTGAAAGGGTATTGTAAATAAATATTTAAATCGTAGTTATTCTGGTTCAAGGGTGTTAAGTAAGATAGGGAGTGAGCGAGTGAGCGAGTGAGGTTCATCTCAATGCACAACTCATGCACAACTCAATGTATCTCAACACATCCCATGCTCTACTTCCCACTACTTTCTACCCGCTCGTATATCGTCATGCTCGCCCATTGCATTGAGCCCGCCATATCCCAGTCCCGTGACCGTATGCTGACTTCCAGAAACGGCCATCGCATCCATATGTCTATCGGCTGCGTTTTTATACCCCCACCCTTTTCCTTGGGCTCGCCAAGTATTTGTACCAAATCCTTTGCTACTTTACAGTTTCTTATTAACTCTGGAATTAACGACTTATCGACGGTTTTATACTGGTTGTCTTGTTGATATAAATCAATGGAGTCTATATAGTTGAGCTTGTCTGTGCTAAAGGCTATTCCATTGTCATGAAAACAGTAGTAAACTGCTCCGTCAGGGTACTTTTTCACCAGAGCTTTGGAAACGTCGAGTTCGGCATGTTTGAGCAGGTCAGACACTGCCGGGTCACCGATGTTCTTGTTTAGAATCTCATCGATAGATTGGGCCATGAGGTTCGTTCATGGGCTTCAGGTGGCCTAAATCCCTAATGTTTTCGTCAAATCCAAATGTTTTTTGTTAAATCCAACTGTTTTTTTTGCTTGAATCCCACTGTTCTCTTGAGAATTAAATCCCAACTGGTGTTTTTCACCCAACTCTTTTGAGATTTAGCGAGTGAAATTTTCAGTCTCACACAAACACCATGGAATACCCGTTAGAACAGCTGCTGGAGGACCGTGCTAATATAATCACTTCAGGGTCGCCCGATGAGTTTAGACAGTACAGGACTCGGGTTGCGCACCGAATTGCCGGTCTTAGAAAGAGCCTGAATCTGCAGCAAAAGACCACCAAGGGGTCCAAAACCATCAAAAGCAAGCCGATTTCTACTGATCTGCTTAGCTCCGATGCCAAGTACGCTGATATCGTCATATATGAAATGGAACGAGCTTGGACTCAGGCTTTGGAAGCTAGAGCTTTGTTGGATATTACCAGCAGTACAGCTAGGCACCGTCACGTGATCTCCCGTCTAGCTAAAGCTTTGAAACACTATGAAAGATCACATCTAGATGACATTGTCCTCGATAAATCTACTTCTTTCAGTAATCAGTGGAAATTGCAGGTTGTGTCGATCGTTCTTCTGATCTCCGCTAGTCTGGCTTTTGAGCAACACCAATGGAAAAAAGCTTCTACGGCGTATTCACAGGCTCGTGTAGCACTTCAGGCTGTCTCAAATACGGCGGCTTCCGACTCGTCGAAACAGCTTGTTGGTGACGTCTTGAGCTCCATTGTAGATGCCAGTCTCGGTTATGCTCTTTATCAGACTCAAAGTAAACGATCGGTCGATCTGCCTACTGTTGCCAAGCAAATATCCATCGACACTGCAAAACCTGGGTTTGTTTCTCTGGTGAAAAGCGTTGATTCGGCGGCAATCACTGTCTCTGATTCCGATATTAGTCCCACATCGCAATTGGGGCCCATTTCCTGGAGAAATCACCAGACTACGGTTGAAGACCCTGACATTGCATCGTCCATTTTGCAGGCCAAAGATATTGATAGCAAGCTTGGTGGAGAGGAATCAATTGACCTGTTTGATGACGTGCTGAGAGCTTGGCAAGACTCGTCTGACAAAGTGCATGAGCTAATTGAAAAAAATGAACGTTCCGGTAACCGAGATGAAGCATTCTACATCACGTCGACTTATATCAGCTTTAATTTGATATTCCGACGAATTCAGCGTGACTTGTTGCTGGTTCCAGAAGCAAAAGCTCGATCTACTCAGAAGCAGTCCCGCCAATTCGAGACTATCAAAGACTCTCTCAGAGTGTATGATGGTATTGATCAATCCTGTGCTGAACTGCTTGAACTTCCCGGTGTTTTCAATGACGAGGAAGTACACAGTTCTGTGACTGCATTGAAGAAGTACTTCTACGCTCTGAAATGTCTTAATGTTGGACAAGCATATCGCATTTCTGGCGACTGGAAGAAGTCGCTTGCTGTATATGAATTGGCCGCGAAATCTATCGATAAAACTACAAAAATAACTGTGGATTTCCCGGGATCCGTCGCTAGTCAACAGGATATTGATGATGTTCTGGAAAAAATCAAGCTAGAGCAATACAAGGCTCATGCATTAGCATACTTGCAGCATAGCCATTCCTCTGTTGATACTGTAGAGGATACGGTAGCGGATAATCTAGATGTATATCCGAGTGGAACTCCGAACGAGGTTTTGGGCAAGATTGTCAGACTAAAACTTAAACTACTTCCAGCACCGGCAAAACCAGCATTTTTCGATGTTGCATTTAACTACATAGGTGTGGGATTGGAAAAGATTGTTCCTGAGGTTGAGAACGAAGAGCAGCCTGAGAAGAAAAAGGGTTTTTTGGGTGGTATCTGGGGTCGTTAAGTCAAGTGAGATTTGGAAAACTTGGTCGATAAAGTACACGATACCGTGCTTCATTCAGCTAGACTAGCTGCAATGATGTAATATTATGTGAAACAAGATTAACTTGAGCTGGACGCGACTCTTAGTTCACCACAAGTTAGTCGGTATATTTTACCAAAATGAGCTTTAAGCAATTCAAATAGTATTTTCAATAGCCATTTAGATACACGAATTGATACTATTGAATCAGTAAAAATTCCGCTGAATTCTGTAACTTTTTTCACAAGTTCCCATGGAGTATCTTTCTCCATCTCATCGATCCCAACTTCTCATCTCCAACCAGTTTTCATATAAAAGCCCTAAACAGGGCATGAGTGTACTCCTAAATATTCATCGTAATATCCATAGACATTTTCTATCGAGAGCATATTCCACGAGACTTGAATTTAGCTTTAGGGACATCATACGTAAAAATAGAAATTCACGAAGATTCCGGTCAATGACTGCAGCTCCTTTAGTATGGATAGACTGCGAAATGACAGGGCTGGATTATCAGTCAGATCATATCATTGAGATATGTTGTATGATTACGGATAAAGATTTGAATTTGTTAGATAAGGTGAGTGTTTATAGAGTTAGGGTTGCCAGATTCAGTGACTAACGTTAGAATGGATTTGAAGAAGTTATTCATTATCCGAAAGAAGTAATGGACAGTATGAATGATTGGTGTATTACACATCATGGAAAAGTATGTATATTTTTATTGATTTTACCCGTAGAAGTACGAAAGTACAAATCTAACTGTTAGAGCGGACTAACCCAAAAAGTCCTGGATTCTTCAAATAAATTAGAAGACGTGAGGCAAAATCTCCTAGAATATGTTAAAAAATATGTCAAAGAAGAAAAGACTGGAGTATTGGCTGGAAATACTGTTCATTATGATCGCATGTTTCTGCTTCGCGAATTTCCAAGTCTCACAAACTATCTTCATTATCGTATAGTAGACGTTTCTTCCGTGAAGGAAATCGGCAAACGTCATAATCCTTCGCTTATGGACATGCTTCCGGAAAAGAAATATGCCCATACTGCAAAGTCAGATATCCTTGAGAGCATTGCCGAACTCAAGTGGTACTATGAACATTACTTGATCAAACCAGATGAGTCTAATCTACTCAAGCAACAAGACAAGGACCTGGAGAAAAAGATGCAAAATCTCACTCTAGAAAAGGAAGCCGCGCCGTAATTGTAGTAGTAGAATGTGAATATGTTTTCTTTTCTCGTAAACGCAAACTTTATCAATTCACCTTTTTCGGTGCAAACGCGAACATATCAGTCAATTTACGCGATTTCGTATCAACTGGTGGAGCCTTGCGTTTTAGAGACTTGGATTTAGGCGGTGCAGCCTGCTTAGGCGGTCCGTTCGTTTTGCGCTCAGAAAGCTCTCTCTGAATCTCTTCCTGACGCTTTCTTTCCAATGCCAGCTTGTTGATATAGGCATCCAGAGCCGTGAAATCAACCGATTTGAAGTATTCATCGGTTATAGATGCAGGTAAATATGTACAGATCAAAGACATGGCCAGTCGGTCAAGAGCGGCTTGACGAATATCCTGTGGAGTAGAGGAATTCAAATCTACAGGAGTGATTGTCTTATCGACGAACTTCTTCTCTAATGTACTAGGAAGGCATTTCACGGTGCGTGATTTGATTTTTTCCAGGTATTCAAGCAATTTTGGCAGAGAAAACTGATAACCCTTAGCACCAGTAGAAACCAACTTAAAATCACATATAGCTTCAAGATCCTTGCTGTTTTGCTGCAACAGCTCAAACGGAAACTCGCTAATATCTAAATTATGCTCGTTATATTGAGCTTCCATGAAATCTTCTATGTTTTCCAAGGTAATATATCTCGAGACCGATTTCACATGGAGAACTCCAATGACGAAAAACACGATATTTATAGGCGATGCAACAAGAATTAGAGCGTCAGATTTGACGTATCCATGAGAAAATATAATACTTCGAGCCTGGTTTATGGCTCTTTCAATGGCGTCTGTCTTAACGTGCGAAAGCTGACCGTCCACCGATGTGAGCTCATATATGGCCGATTTCGTCACGACAAACTTGCATTTACGGCCGGTCCGAGGATGTAACAGATCGACTATTCTACAATCTTCATTCAGAGTTTGCGTTGGAAATATCACGCATACCGACATTGTGTGTTGAAGAAGACGTTAAGTTGTTCGCGTCGCGAGGCTGAAGAGAGAGCGATTCGTAAGGCTGATTTGATGAAAATTGCAATTGTAATTTACAATGTAAACTCGTTTTTAGATTTTTACAATTGAGAATTCTGAATTATTTTGTGTTTATTTTTCCAAATGTAATTGATCGTTTTAATTTTTTGGCTGTCTATGTAATAATTGCTTCGGAAGGATAGATAGGCTGGTGTACAATAACGTAAAAGTATCATGATCTCTAAATTTCATAATATATATAATGAGGGTATTCAAGAAAAAAATCAGGGTATTATCCGCTAGTTTGTGTCATGAATTCCTGGCCTTCATGCGCACCTGAAACTAGCCGTCTGGGATTGCTTGGACTGTGATTTCCTACATTCTGAATGCTCAAAAGCTTTCGCAAGAAACGATGGCTCATTGCTAAAAACAGCGTACATAGCTTTGTCTATCAAAGGATAGAGGTCAGGGGGAACGCTCTTGTAACCCTCATCAAAGACCTGACTCCACCGATTTATTTTGCCCTGTGTTAGATAACCGCAATGTTTGACATATAGCATGTAATATGAAGTCATATATGCAAATATCAGTAGAGCCAGTGGACGCCGCTCTCGGACAAGGCTGACGAATCTCCTAGAGCATATTAAAAATGGTTCTAGAATTGCCCACAGGGCTCCATTTTTCTCCGCAGCACAGTGAACTTTTCTCAGAATCTGCATATGGTAGAAGTATACGCTAGCATGTTCTTGTGATATTTCTCTGGAATTGTATCGCTGCACAACTGCTTGAAATATCTCCTCTAGGAGTTCTGGACCTTTCAGGCAACAAGTACCCTTCGAAATGCGCTCAAGAGTTGACTTATAATTCAGAAACGAATTTTTCATCATTCCCGTGTTCTCATAATAATCAAACAAGACTCCAACACCAGATGTTACCCCAAGTGTATCTAACTGGCCGTAGTGCTCAGCTATGATTGGCAGCTCAGAATCATCGTCACCAAATGCAAATACGCTTAATAAACAAGACTGCAAAATGAGGCTTTCTGGTGAAGTATTGGGGCCGTCTGGATCCAGTAGTTCGAGCCGATGTCGGTTAATTGCTTGTTGTAGATATTGTTTATACTCTTCCTTGTAAAAGTTCTGGCTGCGTCCGGCTACTCTAGATAAGAAAAAGTAACCGACGGCTCTAATAGATACTAGCAACGATGTGCTTATAGTAAGAGAGCAATGTATAGCATCGTATTTCCACATTTCTTGTATTCTTTTATCTCCACGTCCAATGATCTTGGACCCCACATTTTTGAAATAGTCTATCAAAAACAGATCTGACGACGACAAACTGTCCATTTGGTATAAAGATAATGTATAGGGATCCAGGATATCAAGAGTGGAAGACTTTCTACCATCTTCTTCTTGATAGGGGTAAATGCATTGTTTCCCGGTAGCAGCACAGTATTCACATGAAGGCATAGCAGAGACGCACTAAACTGTTAACGAACTGCAGATAACAAACTTCATATTGCCACTTACTTTTATTTTTAATCGTCGGCATGACAGACAAACCTGGTTGCGCTTATTTATGGCCCCCATGCCGTGAGTGCTGGAAAAAGATAAGCTGATGGAGACCCGAGGAGAAGGTTGTATTTTGACCGTTTTGATCTAGAATGAGTAGGTGATGTCACTCAGTTTGCGCGATTAAGGTTTTAGAAGCTCTTTAAACTGGAAACAAAGAGATTTTCATAATAGTAATAATTCATTTATTGCATTATATATCGATCACAATGGATGGCCCCGATTCTACTATTGTGCGACTGACCTAATTAGAAAAGGCACAAGAGAACAAGTTCGTCTTTGATGTCAACATAAGCTATCTGAATAATTCTGAATAATTGTATGAAATATCGTATATGCCTCAGTGATAAGTTACCGCTTCCCTATTTGGAAGCACCGAAGAACGCTGTTGTGCACTGACGTAAAACGACTATCTTAGGGTGAAACAGCAGGTTTTGAGAGAAGAGGGCTGAACAAATGAGGGTGTTTTCTATAGTATAACTTTGCTAGGCAACTGTCCGTTTTTCTCGAATGTAGTCTGCCAGCGTACGGCTGTGCATCAACCAGCCTGAGGGTTCCGTTTGATTCGGTGTATCATTATGAGCATCTGTCATCACTTATTTACAATATACTTCAAATCCCAAAAAGTAGCTACTGCATGACCTTTGTCGCAAGTTTTCTGGTGGGTAAAGCCTGGAGCGTAGTTTCAAACGTCGCTTCTTAGCATTAATCGGCAGCGGTACCGCTACCGATACTATGCAAGTCTAATTTGGGCCATGGCGAAGTTTGTCCTTTCTAGCAGGCAATTCAGCAAATACACCCCTTGAAACATGCTAACTTTCTACACCCAATAGGCAAAAAGCCGAATTTTAACACACTGACTGGAAGGACGGAATCAGAAACTGGCTTCGACTCCTGTAACTGCATATCAATCCTCAAAAGCCGATAGAAAAATCTCACACACAAAACCCAAAGATATAGACAACAAAATGCCTTATATCTCAGTGAATAACGACTGAACATAAAATAGAAATATAACATAATAGCTTAGAACAATCACGCTATATGTTTGCATTTAAAGAAGTGGCTTATCAGGTATTATGCTTGTTCATTGCAGAAATAAGCAATTTTGCCCTTATGTTTGACTCTCAAAATTCGTCAGAAATCGCTAAAACCTGATAAAACGCTGACATTCTTTGACGGTTGTATCATATATGATGAGGTGCCTTCAGAAATCATCGAATTTTCCTTTGAGACTAGCAACAAATACACCAATCTTGAATTAAAATACTATTTAGCACATATTTCCGAGCCTGAACCCATATAATGCTGTTTAAATTGTCAGATATTGTGTGGACGTAGTCCCCAGCTGTGTTTGAAAATGCACCACCCTCGTTAACCAAATGCAGAAGTAACCAAAAAAGGGCCCTGGTTTCAATTTTGGAAGGCTAACCTGGAGACCTGGATGATCTCAAACAGGCCCAACGACGATAACAATAGCATGATTGATGTCAGAAGCACATATTTTATCATATTAGATAGGAAAATGGTATAAAAGTGGTTGCTTTATGCGCATGGGACTGCTGACGAGCCGCTGGAAAACTAGTCTTGGAGCTCAAAATATGAGATATCTACAACAAAAAACTACGGTGATATTTATTATCACTGTTACTTTTCATTTCATGTATTTTTCTGTTGTTCCAGCAACGTTTTTTTTGAACTTTCTCCAATAACGCGTGAAAAGATAGACGTTGTTTTTAGGAAGTCGCCCAATATGCTATGCAAATAGGACGCACATAAGTGACATAACTATACTTTTACTTTTTAATAAATCAGTGATGGGCAAAACCCCTTATCTCTTTAGATAAATTAGATAGATAATATCTAGATACTCTTAATATCATCTCACTTTCGTAGAATCCTGATACCATGTATAGCTTTTTCCCTTTTGGGAAATATTTTGAGACTATAGGTTTCTTGGAAAAAAAGTATATACTCTGAGAGTGTATAATAACTAAAACAGTTCCCGTAGCACATATATTCATATTTTATTCTAATACTCTTCATATCATCTCACTTTCGTAAAATTCTGATACTATGTATAGCTTTTTCTTCTTTGGGAAATATTCTGAGACTATAGGGTAAATCGACAGTAAATAATAGCTAAAACAGTTCCTGTAGCTCATATATTCATATTTAACTCTAATACTCTTCATATAATCTCACTTTCGTAGAACTCTGATACTATGTATAGCTTATTCCCTTCTGGGAAATATTCTGAGACTATAGGGTAAATCGACCCTATTGGGAAAAAAGTATATACTCTGAGACTATAGGGCAAATCGAAAGTAAATAATAACTAAAACAGTTCCTGTAGCTCATATATTCATATTTAGTTCTAATACTCTTCATATAATCTCACTTTCGTAGAATTCTGATACTATGTATAGCTTTTTCTTCTTTGGGAAATATTCTGAGACAATAGACTATTGGGAAAAAAGTATATAACTCTAAGACTAGGGGTAAATCGAAAGTAAATAATAACTAAAACAGTTCTTGTAGCTCATATATTTATATTTAACTCTAATACTCTTCATATCATCCCACTTTCGTAGAATTCTGATAGTGTGTATAGCTTTTTCTCTTTTGGGAAATATTCTGCGACAATAGAGTAATTGGGAAAAAAGTATATAACTCTAAGACTAGGGGTAAATCGAGAATAAATAATAACTAAAACAGTTCCTGTAGCTCATATATTCATATTTAACTCTAATA
>JAJMJB010000043.1:0-83083 GCA_030568895.1 Casaregolazyma suthepensis
ATGTGATCCCACCACACACACCTAATTGGGAACCTCCCAGTTCTCAATCCTAACAGTACTAATCCCAATTAAGCAACCACCATTACCCTGAACAAGACCTATTTCCTAAATACCAACCTTTGTTTACGTTTTATTCTAAACCAATAAATATATAATTTCATAACAAATAATTCCTCCCAATAAATTCAATACATCCTCCCTTCAACCCCCTAATTAATCTCCTAAATAACCACCGTCATCTAATCCCGATTACGTAACCCCCCGCAACCTTATCACCACTAGGTCCCATTGGCCAACAGCACACTTTAATCTTATAATCTTGCCCTCATGTCCGGGGTACGTGCTGATAATATCCGAATATGCGTCATCATGGTAGGCCTTCCGGCCCGAGGAAAATCCCTCATTGCTCAGAAAATCGTCCGGTATCTCAGCTGGCTGACTGTCAATGCTCGATGCTTTAATGTGGGGGAATACCGACGTTTGACGGCATTGCACCCTACAGCTGATTTCTTCGACCCGTCGAATGCAGAGGGCGCTAAGATGCGTACCGAGGCGCTTTTTAAGGCCATTGCCGACATGGTGAAGTGGTTTGAGAAGGAGGACGGCCAGGTAGGAATCCTCGATGCGACCAATTCGACTCGAAGTCGACGTCGCAAGCTCAAAGAAACAATGGAATCCCATGGAATCGAGCCCATGTTCATCGAAAGCTGGTGCGATGACCAGGAGGTGATTCGCAACAACGTCATGGACGTCAAGACGACCAGCCCGGACTACATTGGCAGTGATCCCGAGACGGCAGCCAAGGATTTCCTGGAACGGATCCGAAAATACGAAAAGGTGTACCAGACAATCAAGGAGGAGAGCATCACGTACGTGAAGATCATCAATCTGAACAGCCAGGTGGTGATCAACCGCATCAAGCTGCATATGCAGAGCCGAATCGTGTACTACCTGATGAATCTCCACATTAAGCCTCGATGTATCTATCTTTCTCGGCACGGCGAGTCCGAGTACAATTTGACGGGCAAACTAGGCGGGGATTCCGATCTTTCTTCAAGAGGCCAGATGTATGCGAAGAAACTGCCGTCCATAGTCCTTGAAGCCGTGGGTTCTGGCGACCACAAGCTCACTGTATGGACATCTACGTTGCAGAGAACCCAGCAAACCGCTCGATTTTTGCCCTATAGACAGATCAACTGGAAAGCGCTCGACGAGCTGGATGCTGGAGTGTGCGACGGAATGACGTACGAGGAGATCAAAGAACAGTATCCCGAGGACTTTGCTGCACGAGACAGAGACAAGTACGATTATCGGTATAGAGGAGGCGAATCCTACAGAGATATAGTTACTCGTCTGGAGCCCATTATCATGGAGTTGGAACGTCAAGAAAACATTCTCATTGTCACTCATCAGGCCGTCCTCCGTTGTATCTACGCGTACTTCATGAACGTGCCTCAAGATCGCTCGCCTTGGATGGACGTTCCTCTACATACACTGATCAAACTGGAACCTAAAGCATACAGTACAGTAGAGACTCGTATGCCTGCGAACATTCCTGCTGTGAGTACATATCGAGAAAAGGGCCAGACGATTCTTGGTGGAAAGAGCTAAGGCATAAGATACGTATATATGGCCGTAGGTATATGTACGATGAAAAGCAGCATGTTTTTGATTTGCAAAGCCCTGTTGGTGTTTCGGCCAACAGTCACATCTGTATCGCGTAATCTTGATGTGTTACTACATTTAGTTAATCAGATGTTGCTGATCTTACCAATAGCCAATATGGCCGGGGGGTTGCGAGAAAACGGGAAAAACGAGAAAATCTCAACTGCACAAACAATTGAGGGTACTAAGCGGAAAAATTGCAGGAAAATTATTGGATTTTTCTGGATAATTGCCGCAATTGGTTTGGCATTTATCTACCTTGGCTTCTACAGTGATAAACCATACTCTATTTATCGGTACTATACGGGCAAAACCGGACAAAACACATACGATAACCAGACTGATGGTATTCAATGGGTCGAATTGCAGCCTGGTTTTTTTCACGCTAACATCACAGTGCCGTTGGATTACAGTAACCCCGAATCAGGCACGGCCGTGATTGCCATCAATAAATACCCGGCTTCTCCCGATAAAAAACGACTGGGATCCATTCTTATCAATCCTGGAGGCCCTGGAAATAGCGGGACTTGGTTTTTGTATCTGAAAGGAAAGGAATACTCCGATCTTTTTGATGGCCAGTATGACATCATCGGATTCGATCCCCGTGGAGTCAATTTGACTACGCCGAGCTTCTATTGTGGAACACTGGAAGATCGAATTGAATTTGATAAACTTACTGGCGGTAGTTCCTCATTGCTAAGTGAACATAACTGGGATGATGCTAGTTATGGGGCTCTTTTGGCCGGCACGAAGCTGCAGGGAAAGGCGTGCTCCAGTTTCTCTGACACCGGCAAATATATAAATACAGCTGCAGTTGCAAGGGATATGTTACTGATATCTGAAGCCCTTGGCGACGAGAAATTGAACTATTGGGGATTCTCTTATGGCACAGTTCTTGGAAATACCTTTGCACATATGTACCCTGATCGAGTCGGTCGTTTTATTCTCGATGGCAATGTCGATGCCGAGGATTTCTACGGAGGCACCTGGGTGGGCCATCTTGTGAACGCGGATGATGCAGCAGAAGGATTTTTCAAGGGTTGTGCTTCGACTTCTAAATGCGCTTTGAATCCTACCGGTAAGCTCTCAGAAAAAGATATCAGTAGTTCATTTTGGGATCTGCTTGAAAAGCTTAAGACAGAACCACTGGCTGTTTACAATGCTAATAAAACAGGCCTGTTGACCTTCTCGGCCGTCAAGCACCGATTCTTCTCAGTTTTGTCTAGTCCATCAGGATGGAGCACGTTCGCCGAAGTCGTGGCTGAGTTGCTCAAAGGAAATGGCGACTCTTATTTCAAAACTTACGGGCCGAGGAATCTTGAATTTTCTACAGATGCAAACTATGCCACGATATGCGGGGATGCAAGTAGAAACCCCAATATGCAACTTCTCTCGACCATCGATGGCCTCAAGAGCCATATTCAGTCCAGGCATGAATATACCAAGGATTGGGCTGAATTAATGTACCTCAACTGCTACGGCTATGAAATCACACCGTCATTCTTGTGGGATGGCCCTTTTGATTTGGTGGATGCTACAATTCTATTTATCGGTAACACGTACGATCCTGTGACTCCTTTAAAGGCAGCTAAGAAAATGGCCGGTACGTACACTAATGGAATTGTGCTTCAACAGGATGGCTATGGGCATTGTTCGTTGGCTCAGAGCAGTGTGTGCATTTCGAATTATGTGAAGGAGTACTTTCTTCACGGAACACTTCCGGAGAATAATACTATATGTGAGGTAGATGGAGAGCTGTTTGAGGATACGAGATAGAGTCTCAGGCTTGGCTAATACCTAGATCTTGAGTATGCGGGGTAGAGGTACAGAGTATGATGTGGGGAAATACAGCTCATAACGCTAAATTGGATAGATTATTGGAATTCTTATATCAAATAGCCAATACCATTCAGAATTTCAAAACTATTTGAAAATAGCAATAGTTAAGACTTGTTCATCAGAAAAGGATCTGCAGTTACCCTGAACAAGATCTATAATCTCAAATCGGTAATACTACTGTTACCCGGCTCTCACCTGGAAATATATACTTAATTCCTCTCTCTCTCATTATCTACCATTCACTACTTTTTCTCCTTTTTATTTTTTGACATATTTTTTTTTAAATGTAATTGTTACCCTAGATCAATTACTATTTATTATGAATAATCGACGGCTTTATAAATCTGAGGGTTCTTCCAGGTCAACAAGACAGTAAACTAAAACTATAGCTATAACCTTTGCTATGATCCGAAACTTCGTACACCCACTATATTGTCTTGGCGTAAAGCTGTTTGAGAGCGAAGCAGTGTAAAGTGATTTTGCGCCTAATTCTTTGGGGAAATTGGTTTCTAGACATTGAGATTCTTCTAAGCTAACCGGACAAGAATTTAAAAACCTACACATTCTGAGAAAATATATAATATCACATGGAATGATATTACTATTCAGTCGGTAAACTGTGCACGCAATCGACGGCTGCCTTTCAATCGGCAACTACCCTTTTAACAATAATCTGATTAACAACAACAACTACCCTTTTACAGGCTCGATAGGAAACAGCTTGTTAAACACATTCTTAGGATCAAAATCCCTCTTGAGCTTCTGTAGCCTCGAGTAATTGTTGCCAAAAGCAGCAGGAATATTCTCAATATAATGATCATAATTGGCATAGAATGACGGAGACGCTCTCTTACTGTCAGATCCTGCTCGCACCGTCTGCTTCTTTCTAAAAAAATTAGACAATTCGCGTGCCCACAGACGATTCGAGGCATCATTCTGAGCATTACGCCAGACCGGTGCAATTATACCCATCATGTCGATGGATCTCGAAGGCAGTGATCCGTTTTTCAACTGCAAAATCTTGTGGGGATCAAATAAATCAAAGGAAATTGCAGACCCCACATATTCTGCCGGCTCTTTCTCAAAAAGATGGCCCAATTCCTTCAGGCCTTCGGAAATCAACTCTGACGTGAAAGGTAGACTGAAACTGAACCCCTTCACAGTTGCACGCAAGCCCAATGGTAATGACGCTGCAACATTAAGCTTATTATAGGGCTGCATCTTGACATCATTATGAAGGGACTCCATATCAAGCAAGGCTTTCCAGGCCTCTCTTCCAGACGCTTCGTCGCCAAACCAGCCGACGACAACAACTATGGCAACAACACCTGGCGCAGGAACGATGAGCGCTACCATGGAAGACGCCAAGCCTTCATATTTGGTATGTCCTTCTTCATCAGGTGCAAACATTTCATTGGCGATACTGACAACTTTTTCAACATTATCTGGAGTGGGTGCGAGAACCACGGAACCACAGAACGTATCACCGTGAGGATACGCACGCATAACAAACTCTGTGGCTACCCCAAAGTTGTGGCCTGCTCCACGTAGTGCCCAAAACAGTTCTGAATTGCTCTCGTTATTGCAGCGCAGGACCTGGCCATCAGCAACAACAAGCTCAACTTCGACAAGGCAGTCAATACTCAGCCCATGCAGGCTACTAAGCCAGCCATAGCCTCCACCGAGGACAAGGCCGCCAACACCAGTATCAGCTACTTTACCACCAACGGTATTCAGTCCATGCTCAGCACCGACGGTATCGACGTCGGCCCAAGTAGCACCACCACCAATGCGGAACACCTTTTCACCATGGTAGTCGCTGAGATGAACAGTTTTGAACTTGCTAAGCACTATTAGAAGGCCTCCATTGGTACTGCTTGAACCAGAAGTAGAATGGCCACCACCGGTGACTGCAAGGTCAATGCCGTTCTCGGAGACGTACTTGGTGACCTTGCCGACCTCCTCAGCAGTGGTTGGCTCAATTACAATACCAGCCGGTTTGACTGCGGCACCGCTGAAGCCCAAAATGGCCTTTTCATAATCCTCCTGATCTTTCGGGAGAATAATTCTTGCTTTGGTGTCTTTTAGGATCTCCTTGAGGCTGGAGATGTCGCTATCGTTGACTTTGCGGAAACCCATGATGTTACGATATTCAGCAATTGAATGCCACAACGTTCAATTCCACCGTCTTTATAGTGTCAGAATGCTGATATATCACTGCCATGACTCACTGTCATGAGTCACGCGTATCAGGCTTTGAGCGTCGTATTTGAGCCTCTTGCGGCTCGGCGGCCTAATGGATCCCCGCTGTTTCCCCAGGATACGCATGACAACGGAGAAAGGACATCTCCGCTCATGTAGAGGCTGAGAAGTTATGTTGAGCAGCAGATAATGTTAGCATGTCGAGGAATGATGCGCATTAGAAAATGAGAAAAAAAATCAAGGCATCGGTATCATTTATTAATTGTGGTGGATATTACCCCTTAATGATCGGTATGAGATGCCTGCCGAATAGGCTATCTATTACCCGGCTGTTACTTGGAATATATATAAGTCTATTCAAGTATTTTAATCATTTTTTCTCATTAAAAAACCAAGCTCATGATTTCAGTTTCACACAATATCCTCCCTCTTTTACTGCGTTTGTTTCGTCATATCTTATCAGTAGGTACCTGCCCAGTTGGTAACTGCCCTTGCCCCTATTGAAAATCTACGCTTATAAACAATATCTCGACTATTACCCTGACAGACATGACAATTAATGACTATAAATACACCTTAAGCCTTTATTATGGCTTTTGTAATTATACCCGTATAATTTAAAACCCAATATCTGTTTTGTCTTAAAACACTGATTTTCTCAATAACCGACATCACCTTCGGCACATTGCGTCATATCGGCTACTACATTCCTTGCCACTAGCCATGACAGACGAGTTTCGAGATACAGAGAAAAGCTATGGCTTAGCGGCCACTGCCGAAGCAATTGAGCATTCTGAGAAGAAAAAAAGCAGGAAATTTGCCCGAAACCTCTGGAAAGTCGCTACAATTGTCTTAGTGCTCATCTATATTGGACTCCACAAACAGTCGTTTCGAGCCATTTGCGACCATAGAAAGCACAAAACACCTGCAACTCAAGACGACGGTATTCAATGGGTCGAATTGCGTCCCGGGTACTTCCATGCGAATCTCACCGTACCCTTGGATTACAGCGATCCCGAATTAGGCACCGCTGTTATCGCTATCAACAAGTATCCTGCTTCTCCCGACAAAAAGCGCTTGGGATCCATTCTTATCAATCCTGGCGGCCCTGGAGGTAGTGGAACAAACTTCTTGTACTCGAGAGGAAAACAGATCTCTGAAGTCGTCGATGGCCAGTACGATGTCATCGGCTTCGATCCTCGGGGAATTAACTGGACAACCCCGGGTTTCTACTGCGGTACACTCGAACAGAGGAAAGATATCAATAAATCGCCTTTGGCTGGTGATTCTTTACTAAGTGAACATGACTGGGATGATGTCAGTTATGGAAGTATTCTTGCTGGTACGAAACTCCAAGGAAAGGCATGCACAAGCTTTTCGGACATCGGGAAATACGTAAGCACTGCAGCAGTTGCTACTGATATGTTGCTGATCTCTCAAGCGCTCGGTGACGAAAAATTGAATTATTGGGGCTTCTCTTACGGTTCAGTTCTCGGAAACACATTCGCTCACATGTATCCCGATCGAGTAGGCCGTCTTATTGTCGATGGCAACGTCGATGCTGAAGATTATTATGCAGGCAAGTGGATAGATAATCTGGTCAATACGGACGAAGTAGCTGAAGGATTCTTCAAAACTTGTGCTGAAAGTTCTCAATGCGCTTTGAACCCAACAGGAGAACTCACAGCTGAGAAACTTAGTAACTCATTCTGGGGACTGCTTGAAAATCTCAAAAATGAACCTTTGGTTGTCTATAATGCCAATAGTACCGGGTTAGTGACTTTTTCCAAGGTCAAGCAGCAGTTCTTCACTTTGCTCTATAGTCCTACGAAATGGAGCCAATTTGCCGAGGTTGTCGCTGATCTACTCAATGGCAATGGCGCTTCTTTCTTTGAGAACTACGTTTCTTTAAATTTCTTCGACTCTACAGATGGAGGCTACGCTACGCGATGCGGAGATTCCAGAAACTCTTCATATGCCGAGTCTCTTTCGACGGTCGACGGTTTGAAGAGACATTTTGGATCTCTTCATGAGTATTCCAAAGATTGGTCGGAAATATGGTACTTGAGCTGCTATGGTTATGAGACCATTCCGACTTATTTATGGGCAGGTCCTTTTGATGTTGTGGATACGACAGTGCTACTTATTGGCAATACATATGATCCTGTAACTCCTCTGGATGCAGCACGCAAAATGGCCGGTACCTATACCAATGGAATTGTACTTCATCAGGATGGCTATGGCCATTGTTCGCTGGCTCAGAATAGTACCTGCACTACGAACTATGTCAAAGAGTTTTTCCTTCATGGCACACTGCCGGAAAACAATACTATATGTGATGTAGACGGGAAACTGTTTGAGACGGAGACGGTGGAGCCTGACTTTATGCCTTATTTTGTGCCTAATTTCTTCGGAACTGTTGGTTTCTAGGGCTTTGAATAGTGTTCATATATGCTGTACAAATATGGCTTGATAGGAAATTTTACCAATTCACTCGACTATGTACATTTTGACTACAAATTCCAAGAGAAGGAGTATTTTAATATTTTCCTAAAAAATATTAGTTTCATTAGATCAGATAACGGGTTACCCTGCTTTGAAGTATATTCCCGAATAGGCAACTTCGACAATTACCCGGCTCTTCTTGGATATATTTCCAGAATATAAACTGAACATTAAAAGAAAATACAAACATAAGATATTCTGAATCTCAAAATGGACAGACGCTATTGATGACTAGGAGCAGTATCATTTTATATCATTGTAGCTTCATCTCTCTCTCTGTAATCAGAGCTAGTTACCAGCAGTCTCTTGAACAAACCCAAAGTGCTTAATCGCCAGTAGTAGATACAGTCATGGTATGCGTTTGTACGCCTGAAATCAACGGGCTTTTTGATGTTGAAATTCACTAAAATTCCAACAATTCTATGAGGTGCGTCAACGACGGTTTCTTGATTGGGCAATCGCTATGTCAACTACTACCTTTAGGCGATGTTCGTGAAGAACTTCACCACTAGCCATCATGTCTAGGGAGTTGCAAAAGGAAAAAAGCCGTGAAAACTCAACAGGTACCGAAGCAATTAACGGTTCTAAACAGAATTTTTATGGAAAAAACGCCCGAGTTGCTTGGATATTTTCTGCAATCGTAGCAGTGCTTATTTCCAGTCTCTTGCGACAGACTATTTATCAGCATTGGAATGGCCTTTTTGGTCAAAAAGCTCCTAGAATTCTGGTCAATGGTATTGAATGGTTCGAATTAAGACCTGGGATTTTCCATGCCAATATTACTGTCCCATTGGATCATAGCGAACCTGATTTAGGCACTGCCGTAATTGCTATCAACAAGTATCCTGCTTCTCCCGACAAAGAACGATTGGGCTCGATTCTTATTAACCCTGGGGGGCCTGGAGAGAGTGGGACTGAATTTTTGTATTCAAGAGGAAAGGCTCTTTCTGATATTGTTGACGGTCAGTACGACATTATTGGATTTGACCCTCGAGGTGTCAATTGGACAACACCAAGCTTCTATTGTGGAACAGCTGAACAGAGAAAGAAAATTGGCTATTCACCTTTTTCTGGATCTACTTTACTTACTGAGCATGACTGGGATGATGTTACTTACGGAGCGGCTCTAGCTGCAACGGAATTGCAAGGAATGGCATGCTCAAATTTTTCAGATAGCGGCAAATATATAAGCACTGCTGCAGTCGCAACGGATATGCTGCTGATATCTGAAGCACTTGGCGATCAAAAATTGAACTACTGGGGAATTTCTTACGGTTCTGTACTGGGGAATACATTTGCTCACATGTATCCCGAGCGAGTGGGCCGTCTTATCGTCGACGGTATTGTCGATGCCGAGGACTATTATGCGGGTAAATGGATTAATAATCTTGTTAATACGGATGAAGTTGGTGAAGGGTTTTTCAAAAGTTGTGCTGCCAGCTCTCAATGCGCTTTAAATCCCACTGGCGAACACTCAGCTGAAGATATCAGTAAATCCTTTTGGGAATGGCTTGAAAGGCTCAAATATAAACCGTTGGTTGTTTACAATGTTAATAATACTGGACTTCTGACGTTTGCGGATGTTAAGCGCAAGCTCTTTACATCGCTATACAGACCAGCGGAATGGAGCGCATTGGCGGAGATTGTCGTTGATTTACTCGAAGGAAAAGGCGATTCATTTCTTGAAAAATATGGAGCTCCGAACGAGCTCGAAGCTACAGATGGAGATTACGCTACGCGCTGTGGAGATGCCAGTCGCTCTTCTTATACTCAACTGTTATCAACAACTGATGGTCTCAAGAGCCATTTCGACTCTCTTCGTGAGTATTCCAAAGATTGGTCGGAGTTCTGGTATTTGAGCTGCTACGGCTATGAGATCACTCCATCGTATTTATGGAACGGTCCATTTGATGTTGTGAACGCTACTGTGTTACTTATAGGCAACACGTACGATCCTGTCACTCCTTTGGTAGCAGCTCGAAAGATGGCCGGTACTTACACAAACGGCATTGTTCTTCAACAGGATGGTTATGGGCATTGCACCATAGCTCAGGATAGCACCTGCATTTCAAATTACATGAAGGAGTATTTTCTTCACGGTAATCTTCCAGAAAACAATACGATATGTGAAGTGGATGGAAAGCTGTTCGAGGACGCAGTCTGATTTCTGCTTGCTATTGCCTATTTGGGTTTATCTCGGATTAACGAAAATCCGTGTTACCCGGCATCACCAACTCATGCTCCGTCTCAATTCGGCAATATGGACGACGACCTCGCTTTCAATCTGCGCTTTTTATTGTTCTTGTTTTCTGGGGCTAAATACAATTTTGTGTTTGATATTCGCAATATAGCCCTTATCGACAAACTTATCAGGTGCAGTCACAGTTAGTCGCGCAGATGTCATTGTTACTACATTTATCCGGTGGTTCCTGATTTCTTGTCATACACCCATGTCAGACAAAATGCAAGATTATGAGAAGGGCCATGATATTTCAGTAACTTCAGAGCCAATTGGAAGTGCTGATCTGAAAAATTATAGAAAAAAAGCTCGAACAATTTGGGCAGTTGCTGCAATTGTGTTCGTGCTCTTCTATGCTGGGCTTTATAGCCTGGAGCCACACGCAATTTTTCGCCACTGCATTGACTTTTTCAAACATGGAACACCTGAACTTCGAGGAAATGGCATTGAATGGGTTGAATTACATCCTGGGATTTTTCATGCAAATGTCACTGTTCCATTGGATTACACTGATCCCGAGGTAGGCACTGCTGTTATCGCGATCAATAAATATCCGGCTTCCCCCGATAAAGAAAGGCTGGGATCGATTCTTATCAATCCTGGAGGTCCCGGTGCCAGTGGAACTGACGTTTTATACGTACTCGGAGAAGTGTTTTCCCAGATTGTTGGCGGTCAGTACGATATTATTGGATTTGACCCGAGAGGTGTAAATTGGACCACTCCGGGCTTCTATTGTGGACCACCCGAGCAGGTAAAACAAATGAAGAAGAAGTATTCGTCTAAATCTTTTGTACTAAGTGAACATGACTGGGACGATGCTAGTTACGGAGATGCTCTTGCTCGCTCGAAACTAGAGGGACAAGCTTGTTCGAGCTTCTCTGATAACGGAAAATACATAAGCACCGCTGCTGTTGCCACTGACATGTTGCTCATATCAGAAGCACTTGGTGACGAGAAGTTGAACTACTGGGGTTTCTCTTACGGTTCACTCCTCGGTAACACCTTCGCCCACATGTATCCCGATCGAGTGGGCCGTCTTATTGTCGACGGTAACGTAGATGCTGAGGATTACTATGCCGGTAAGTGGATTAGTAATCTTGCCAACACGGATGAGGTAGCTGAAGGATTTTTCAAGGGCTGTGCTGCAAGCTCCCACTGTGCTTTGAATCCTACTGGTGAGCTTTCAGCGGAGACGATCAGTAATTCATTTTTTGAACTACTTGAAAAGCTCAAAAACGAACCGCTTGTTGTATATAATGCTGACAGCACTGGGTTAGTAACATATCAGATGGTCAAGCGGCAGTTCTTTACATTGCTGTACAGCCCTTCGGGTTGGGGTAACTTTGCAGCAGTTGCCTCTGACTTGCTAAAAGGAAATGGTACTTCGTTCCTTGAGAAATACAACTCTCCGGGCTTCGATCTTGGGGATGGAGGCTACGCTACACGATGTGGAGACTCCAGGAACTCTTCATATGTTGAGTCTCTTTCGACTATCGATGGTCTGAAAAGGCATTTCGGGTCCCTTCATGAATACTCCAAAGATTGGGCTGATATGTGGTACTTCAACTGCTACAACTATGAAACCACGCCAACATATTTGTGGGACGGTCCTTTTGATGTTGTGGATGCTACAGTACTGGTTATCGGTAACACCTACGATCCCGTCACTCCTTTGGCGGCAGCCAGAAAAATGTCTGGCACTTATACAAATGGAATTTTACTTCAGCAGAATGGTTATGGACATTGTTCAGTGGCTCAGGGCAGTTCGTGCACATCGAGATATGTTAGGGAGTATTTTCTTCATGGCACTCTGCCGGAAAACAACACTATATGTGAAGTGGACAGTAAGTTGTTCGAGGGTACAACAGTAGATGCTGATTTCGTGCCTTCCATTTTTGGAAATCCTGGTTTCTAAATGTTCAATAATTTTGAATTGCGCATTATATTTGGTAGTTACGGCCGGGTAAATAATATATTACCTATTTGGAAGTCTCCGTGAAAGTTAAAATTGAATAAAATCTATGGCTTAAGCATTAGATCTATTTGACTCGCAGATGATGATCTGTCCACTATCAGTTTTCTAGTCGCTGTAAGTGATATTTTTTATTTTCTACAATTTTGACATGACTCATGATTGTCGCGAATATGTCAATTGACTCATGTACAACATTTAGCTGCTATTCTCCTTGCCACTATTTGCCATGATAGAGAAAGAAGCCGACGAATGTTCGAATTTTAAGCCAATTGAGAATGCTGAATTGAAGAAATATAGAAGAGCACGAGTATTTTTGTCAATTGCCATTATTGCATTTCTTATCTATATCGGCTTCCATATTCAACTGTCGGGCTGCAAACCACCTGAAATTCAAGAAAATGACATAACATGGGTCGAATTGCGTCCTGGGTATTTTCATGCGAATTTCACTGTCCCATTGGACTACACTGATCCCGAGTTTGGCACTGCTACTATCGCTATCAACAAATATCCTGCATCTCCCGATAAAGAGCGGCTCGGATCCATCCTTATCAATCCTGGCGGCCCGGGAGGCAGTGGAACCAGACTTCTATATTCAGTCGGGAAATTATATTCTGAACTCGTCGACGGCCAGTACGATATTATAGGATTTGATCCTCGGGGTGTCAATTGGACGACTCCGAGTTTTTATTGCGGGACTCCCGAGCAGAGGAAGATACTTGAAGAATATATTGGTGAAGATTCTTCATTACTAAGTGAACATAATTGGGACGATGTTAGCTATGGAGCTTTTCTGGCTGGAACTAAGCTGCAGGGTAGAGCATGCTCTTTTTCAGATGTCGGTAAATATATCAGTACCGCAGCTGTTGCAACCGATATGCTGCTATTATCTAAAGCACTTGGAGACGAGAAGTTGAACTACTGGGGCCTTTCTTATGGCTCAATTTTGGGAAACACCTTTGCTCACATGTACCCCGATCGAGTCGGTCGCCTTATTGTCGACGGTAATCTCGACACTGATGATTATTATACGGGAAAATTGATGGGATCTCTTGTAAACACAGACGAAGTAGCTGAAGGATTTTTCAAAGAGTGTGCTGCAACTTCTCAATGTGCGCTGAATCCTACTGGTGAGCTCTCAGCTGAAAGTATCAGTAGCTCATTCTGGGCAACGCTCGAAACGCTAAAGCTGGAACCGTTAGTTGTCTACAATGCTAACCATACTGGTTTACTGACTTTCTCCGCTGTAAAAAAGCGATTGTTTGAATTGTTGTACAAACCTTCAGAATGGGCTACATTTGCGGCGGTTGCTGTTGACTTGCTCAATGGCATTGGAGATTCGTTTCTTGAAAAATATGCATCCTCAAATATTATATTTTCTACAGATGGAGGTTATGCCACATTTTGTGGAGATACAACTAACTCTTCATATATGCATTCTCTTTCGACTATCAATGGCCTCAAGAAGCATATAGACTCTCTTCATGAGTACAGTAAAGATTGGGCAGAATCATCTCTGGACAACTGCTACGGCTATGACGTCACACCATCCTTTTTGTGGGACGGTCCATTTGATGTCGTAAATGCTACAGTTTTACTTATTGGCAACACATACGATCCTGTTACTCCTTTGGCAGCAGCCAGGAAAATGTCCGGTACCTACACAAATGGAATTGTGCTTCATCAAAATGGATACGGGCACAGCTCGCTTGCCCAGAAAAGTGCATGCACCTCCAAATATGTGAGGGAATTTTTCCTGTATGGCACTCTTCCAGAAAACAATACGATATGTGAAGTAGATGGAAAGCCGTTCGAGGATACGACGGTAGGCATTGATTTTGTACCTTATTTCTTTGGAAACATTGGTTTTTAAAATGTTGGGCGCAGTAAGCTTTAAGAATAGATAATTGAGTTATCTTTTAGTGGTTAGTCCAAATATACGGCATAATTTCAAGTGGCGAGGGATGTGCGTATGTCGGCCTATTTACAATTTTCCGTTATCTCATCCAGATAAACTTTAGTTTGGATTACCCCGATGTGTCCGTGCCTGTTACCCGGAACATCGTTACGATATGCAAGTCTCGAAACTTTGATTTCTCAATTGATATTCTAAAACTGGCGGACCATGAACAAAAATTACTTATAGATCATCTTCCTCGAGTAACACATGATGAGAGTGTGTACAGAAAATCAGTTATACTCTAAGTTTTGACTCGAGCACACTCAGAATGGGTGGCGAAGAGCATATATTAACTACTACATTTTTTCGATCCGGTATACTACATTCCTTATCTATTTCCTCCTTATTTGGTAACTCATCCATGAGGTGGCGAAACATCTACAGATTTTGAGCTATTCGAGTAACAAATGCTTTTTTCGTGTATGTTGCTCGAGATCTGCTATCGTTTCGGAATCTACGGAAGCAGAAATGTTTTCGAGGATACTTAAGGAGTGTGCATTGGCACTGAATTGATAAGTCTGGTATCTTCTAGCAACTGATATTTAGTCTGCTTCTACCAGTTTTTTATTGATCCAATCTTCCCCGCACTGAGATCTGCAATGGCTACCCGAACTCCTCTTATAACCAGGCCCGAAATTTTTCAGGAAAATGAAAAAATTCAAGATTTTTCAATAACCTCGGAGCCAATTGCAAATTTTGAGGTGAAAAAACATAGAAGAAAACTTCGAAAAATCTTGTCAATTGCTGCTGTTGCGTTTCTATTATTGATCTATGCAGGGTTTCATCGTCGGGCCTTAAATCCCATTTATCTCGATTGTAAAAGCTATTTCGATCCTGAAATATCTGAAGGTCAAGATAATGGTATTAAATGGGTTGAGTTACATCCTGGGATTTTTCATGCGAATTTTTCTGTTCCATTGGATTACAATGACCCCGATTTCGGTACTGCAGTTATCGCTATCAACAAATTTCCTGCTTCTCCTGATAAAAAACGACTGGGCTCTATTTTTATCAATCCTGGAGGTCCCGGGAGTAGTGGAACCCACTTTTTGTACGGGATAGGAGGCTTAATTTCCCATCTTGTCGACGGACAATACGATATTATTGGATTTGATCCTCGAGGTGTTAATTGGACAACTCCGAGTTTCGAATGTGGCACACCCGAGCAAAGGAAGCAACTTAAAGAACAGAGTGGTGATAATGTTTTATTGAGTGCACATGACTGGGATGATGTTAGTTATGGAGCTTTCTTATCAGAAACTAAACTGCAAGGCACAGTGTGCTCAGGTCCTTCCGATGTTGGCAAATATATAAGTACTGCAGCAGTCGCAACAGACATGTTGCTGATATCTGAGGCACTCGGCGACCAAAAGTTGAACTTTTGGGGAATTTCTTACGGTTCAGTTCTGGGAAATACATTTGCTCACATGTATCCTGATAGAGTGGGTCGTCTTATTGTCGACGGCATTTTTGATGCGGAGTCTTATTATTCTGGAAATTATGCTACTAATCTTGGAAGTACAGATGCGGTAGCTGAGGCGTTTTTCAAGGGTTGTGCTGCAAGCTCTCAATGTGCGCTAAATCCCACTGGAGAACTCACAGCTGAAGATATGAGCACTTCTTACCGGGAATTGCTCGAGAAGCTGAAAACTGAACCGCTGGTTGTTTACAATTCACATAGCACTGGGTTAGTGACATATTCAGCGGTCAAGGTGGTATTCTTTTCTTTTCTATACGGACCTTCCCAATGGAATGTATTTGCAGAGGTTCTCGCTGACTTATTCAAGGGCATTGGTGATTCGTTTTTTGAGAGATTTGTGTCTACGGGCGGTGAATTTGTCTATGGTGGAACAAATTATGCCACACTGTGCGGAGATGCGAGCAACTCGACATATATGGCGCCTCTTTTGACGATCGACGGTCTGAAGAATCATATAAAAAATGCTCATGAGTACAGCAAGGATTGGACAGAATTTATGTTCAACAGCTGCAACGGCTACACAGTCAAGCCAACGTACTTGTGGGATGGTCCTTTTGATGTTGTAGACGCTACTGTACTGCTTATTGGTAACAGGTACGACCCTATTACTCCTTTGATGTCGGCCAGGAAGATGTCTGGCACTTATACGAATGGGATTGTACTTGAACAAAACGGGTATGGTCATTCTTCACTGGCTCAGAGTAGCCCGTGTACACAGAATTATATCTCGGAGTATTTCCTTTATGGAACTTTGCCGGAGAATAATACCGTCTGTGAAGTAGAGGACAAGCTCTTTGAAGATAGCAGTGCGGCTCTACTCCCGGTACCTTATTTGTTCTAGAAGTCGCTTTTTGGCTGAGAATTGAAAGCTGGCTATAACAATGAATATCTACTGAATGACATAAGCTCTCATATTATAATTGATATAAAATTATAATAATAATTTTTCAGGATCTAATAAAGCCGCATTGCGCGATTTGTCAGGGTAATTTTTAAATAACGGCCGGGTAATGTACAAAATTCCGTTTTTCAAACATAGGAAAAGTCGCTTTTTCACCATCAAAGCTGGGATGCCGACATGATTTCTGCCTTATTGTTTTCAATTGTAACTACAACTGTTACTAAAACAATTTGAAAATTTCTCGCTTGAGTGATAATATTATATATTTTGCAATTTCACGCTGTGATAACAATGTGACTGTCGAAATCCCTCTTCGGGTGCCAAATGTTGCGCGCGACAAAAACAGTGGCAATTCCTCAACCGGGGTCTTTTCACTTTCTTCTCACATCATGCTAGGATTACAGGATGATGAAAGAGGCTATTCCAGTGAAGTTGAGCACAGTGAGCTGAAACCCTCTAGGAAGAATGCTCGAAAGGGATGGGTTATCGCTGCAATTGTGCTAATCGCACTGTATGGACTACACAGTCGATTGTTTCATGGGCCTTACCATAAGCCATCTGAAACAGGTTCTGACGGTATTCAATGGGTTGAATTACGTCCTGGATTTTTTCATGCCAATTTCACCGTGCCATTGGACTACAGTGATCCCGATTTTGGGACGGCGGTTATTGCTATCAATAAATATCCTGCTTCTCCCGATAAAAAACGACTAGGATCTATTCTTCTTAATCCTGGCGGCCCTGGAGCCAGTGGAACTGAGCTTTTGTATCGATCAGCAAAAAGAATTTCCACAGTAACAGACGGCCAATACGATCTCATTGGATTTGATCCTCGAGGAGTCAATTGGACAACACCGACTTTCTCCTGTGGCACGCCCGAACAAAGCAAGCAACTTGAAGACGCTATTGGTGCGGATGTACTGCTGAGCCAGCATAACTGGGATGATGTTAGTTTCGGCGCCGCCTTGGCTGCAGAGAAACTGCAGGGCAAAGCTTGCTCGCGTTCTGATGCAGGCAAGTACATAAACACGGCCGCTGTTGCAACAGATATGCTGCTGATATCAGAAGCTCTGGGTGACGAGAAATTGAACTATTGGGGTTTTTCCTACGGCACTGTTCTGGGACACACTTTTGCTCATATGTATCCTGATAGAGTGGGCCGTCTTATTGTCGATGGTAACGCAGATGCAGAAAGTTACTATGAGAGCAATGATTTTGAGGATATGGTAAATGCAGACGATGTAGCTGAAGGATTTTTCAAGGGTTGCGCTGCAAGTTCTCAATGTGCCTTAAATCCGACTGGCGAGCTTACAGCTGAGAATCTCAGTACTTCTTTTTGGGAAATGGTCGAAAATCTCAAAACAGAGCCTTTACTTGTCTACAATGCTAATCATACCGGACTAGTGACTTACACAGCCGTCAAACATCAATTCTTTATGACACTGTATAGGCCATCAGGATGGAACGTTTTTGCGGAAGTTGCCGCCGATCTACTCAAAGGAAATGGAGACTCATTTTTTGAAAAATTTCCTCCTATTATTTTTTCTTCAGATGCGAATTACGCTATAGCATGTGGAGATGCAAGTAACTCTTCTTTTACACAAACTCTGTCTACTATCGATGGTCTCAAGAGCTATGTCCATTCTATCGGAAAGCATACCAAATATTGGGCAGATGCAATGTACATGAACTGCTATGGCTATGAAGTCGTGCCATCATATTTGTGGAATGGTCCTTTTGATGTGGTTAATGCTACTGTTCTAGTTATTGGTAACACTTATGACCCTGTGACTCCTTTGGCTGCAGCCAGGAAAATGGCTGGTACTTATACAAATGGAATTGTACTTCATCAAAATGGTTATGGGCATTGCTCCTCGGCACAAAATAGTACTTGCACTTCTAATTATATAAGGGAGTATTTTCTGCACGGGACCCTACCAGAAAACAATACTATATGTGAGGTGGATGGGAAACTGTTTGAGACTACAGCTGTGGCATCTGACATGGAACCTTATTATTTTCCAAGAATACGTTTCTAGAATGTGAAGCAAATAAGGAGGTCGTAACTTGGTAACTCAGATGACTCGGGCCACGCTTCATTTGTGAGTAATTCCAGCTGGACTAATTATTAATAGATATATAAACATATGATTTGACAAAATGTAAGAATAAAAGATAATATGCCCTGTAGTGGTAAAGAGGGCCCGTTTGGGGATATAGTAGCGGAGAGGCGCGAGACAGAGTTCCCAAGTGACAGGCACTTAGAACAATTTTGACAGAAAGAGCTTAACAGCTAAGAGATCGTCTGAACGTTTTCGAATAAATAATTTACTCGAGAACGTGACACAGAAATTACCTTGCACGTCATATCGCACAACCGGGTAACAGATGTATTATTGCCTATTTGGGAGAGTCGGGAACTTCTATCAACCCGCAACATTCCGCTACAAGCGAATGTTACGCCGAATGACCAGAAGAGATAGCATTCCTAACAGTGGCAAATTAATATCAGCATAAATTTCATTTATCAAATTTTTTAATTGGGATTTTGGTCGTCATGCTCTTTGGGAAGAGCGGCATTGAGAAGCGCTACGTAGATTTACCTGCTGCCAACGAAATTGAGAAAGACGATGGCAAAAATTCTAGGAAAAATGCTCGAAAATCATGGCTCATTGCTATAATCACACTGATACTGCTGTATGCCGGTTTTCAGTGCTGGCTGTTATACGGCTCCACTAAGCATGAAACACCGGATATTCAAAACAGTGGCATCAAATGGGTAGAGCTACGGCCGGGTTATTTCCATGCTAATTTTACTGTACCGTTAGACTACAGTGATCCTGATTTCGGTACTGCTACTATTGCCATAAACAAGTATCCCGCTTCGCCCGAGAAAAAACGGCTAGGATCCATTCTCGTCAACCCTGGAGGTCCCGGGAGTAGTGGAACAGATTTCTTGTATCGATTAGGAAAACGAATCTCTGAGACTGTTGACGGTCAATACGATATTATTGGATTTGATCCTCGGGGCATCAATTGGACAACTCCCAGCTTCTACTGCTCTCCGCCAGACAAGTATTTTGATTTCGAAGGACTTACTGGTAGCGCACCACTGTTGACTGAGCATAATTGGGATGATGTTACTTATGGAGTTCTTCTGGCTGCGACAGAGCTACAGGGTAAAGCATGTTCGACTTATTCGGATCTCGGCAAATACATAAGCACAGCTGCAGTTGCAACCGATATGCTGCTGATATCTGAGGCACTTGGTGATACGAAATTGAACTACTGGGGGTTTTCTTATGGCTCGGTTCTGGGAAATACCTTTGCTCACATGTATCCCGACCGAGTTGGTCGTCTCATAGTCGACGGTATTGTTGATGCCGAGGATTACTATGCGGGGAAATGGACTAATAGTCTTTACAGTGCTGATGACACAGTGGAAGGGTTTTTTAAAGGCTGTGCTGCGAGCTCTCAATGCGCTTTGAATCCTACTGGTGAATTGTCGGCCGATGAGATCAGCAACTCGTTTTGGGAATTGCTTGAAAGGCTAAAGATCGAGCCGCTGGTTGTTTATAATGCTAATCATACTGGGCTGTTGACTTTCTCGACCGTCAAGCGGCAATTCCTTCGATCATTGTATAAGCCTGCGCTATGGAGCGCATTTGCCAAAGTTGTGGCTGATTTACTCAATGGAAACGGTGATTCCTTTTTTGAAAACTATGCATCTCCGAAGGTGGCATTTCATACAGATGGAGGCAGTATGACAGTGTGTTCAGATGCCAGCAACTCTTCATATACTCAGGAGCTGTCTACTACGGAAGGTCTCAAGGGCTATTTCGCGTCTGTGAAGGAGCACAGCAAGTACATGACGGAAATGATGTACTCTAGTTGTTACGGCTTTGACGTCAAGCCGTCATTCTTCTGGGACGGTCCTTTTGATGCTGTCAATGCTACGGTTCTGCTTATAGGCAACACATACGATCCTGCTACACCTTTGATATCAGCGAGGAAAATGGCTGGTACTTATACAGATGGAATTTTACTGCAACAAGACGGATACGGGCATTGTTCTCTGGCTCAGGAGAGTACATGTACTTCGAGGTATGTGAGGGAGTATTTCTTGCACGGGACTCTGCCGGAGAGCAATACGATCTGCGAGGTGGATGGAAAGCTGTTTGAGGGTGGAATTGCGGGATTATAGGAATTATTTATGAGATGCATAGAGCACGGGTAGCTTAGCATGGGTAGCTAATGAGTGGGTAGCTAAAGAGTAGGTAGCTAATACTCCGTAAAGCATATTTAGTATATATACGTAAATGCAACATTATTATACCGTAAATACAACATTATTACTACTACCTCCATTAAAACCTTCCTAAAATATCTATAAAGGCCCTAAATCCCACATAAGCCCACTTTCGTTATCGCCGTTGATATCCGTTGCAACCCACCTATCACAACCGTTGCTCAGATCTCCACTGTGTGGATTTGCTTGAACATGTGCCACATAAGGAGATACGAGGCAATAGAGAATACAGCGTAAATGAGACGATTTTACCCGGAAAATAACATGTAAACGATTTTACTGTAAATATATACCGATATTATATTACAAAAGCCTAGATCCGATCGAGTTTCCTTGTCTTTTCTTTCTGTCTTTGTTCATGTTCCATGTCATATAATTAGCAATTACGATAAGACATGTTACAACAGCAAGGCAGCGGGATCAAGAGCAGCGATGCAAGTGCAACAAACAGCAAGACTATTAGAACGCAGTGCTGCAGTACTTTACCATTGTAATAAAACCACCTTGTCTATTATACTCCTAATATCCTCTCTCTCCCCTCCCCATCCCGAGATTCCCCTACCTATTATGTGGCTATCGATACAAACCCCACTCGGAAACACATCGCGACATTTGTCCTTGGCAAGGCCCGAAGACCGCACCACCTTGTTTCAGAGGCCGTCTATAGCAAACTAGTCAGTGTCTCACTAATTTATGCACATTTCCTTTCTCGGCCCGTTTTACCAGCCATTTGATATGCTTCAACGGTCATAAGGTCCAAGTTCAGCCGCATCTAGGCCAGTTGGGCCGATAATTATACAACCTTTACGAAGTTAGTCCAGTATCGTATAAAAGCCACAAAAAAAAACGTCGAATCGTCGAATAAAACTAGACAAAATAAATGGATAATTATGCTCTTTTCCTCGCTCCAAATAATCGTCCCCGATCTCGCTCCCCGTCCCCTGACGCCCATCCGATCCTCATCATCTCCCCGACTTACGTCATTGCGGCGCTGCTACCCGAACCGGAATTTTAGGGGCTTATCGGCCTCCACACAGCTAAAAGCCCGAAGTCACCTTCCTCCTCACCCACCGACCATACTACAGGCTGCGACCAAGCATACGTTTGCCGAGTGGATCTTACTGGCCCTGGATATCTTTTACCTTGTGCAAGTCTTAGTTATACCTCATGTATCCGGTCAACTATAGAATCCACCCATCACCTCCTGCAGCCATAGTGCCACCGTCTCAGGCGGACCTCATTGTCCGGAGCCCAGACCAGATCATCATGAAGAAGTACGCTACGTCGGTCGATGAGCGCAACTTCCTGACGGTGTACGAGTACATGGTCAACAACCAGTGGATCATATGGGACTACTTCACGGGCTACGTGCACTTCACAGGCATCTGGAAGGCCATCGGGAACTCCAAGGCCGACATCGTCAAGCTCATAGACAACTCGCCGGAGCTGGAGCCCGATATCCGGCGGGTTCGAGGCGGATTTCTCAAGATCCAGGGCACCTGGCTGCCGTTCACCATCGCCCGATCTCTTGCATCCCGCACCTGCTACCATATCCGATACGCCCTGGTGACTGTGTTCGGCGACGAGTTCCCTGATTCGTGCCTGACGCCCGACCAGCCCGGTTTCGGCCAGCTTCAGATGTCGCTTTCCACCAACTCTAAGCCCCGACGGCGTCGCCGAAGCAGCGCCGCGTTATCTCCGACGAGGGTCGGCGTGCAGAAAGCGCCGCGGCGGTCCTTCTCGGGCGTTTTTCGGCCCTACGCCGTGCCTGTGGAGCCGCCCAAGTTGCCCAGCCTCATTGAATTGTCGGATCAGTACGCCATCATTGAGTCGACCGACGACCTCCTGGAGCTCCTGGAGGCCAGCCGCAGCCTGCAGCTGCTTTCCGTGGAGCCTGCGGGCCGCGTATGGCCCTCCGATCCCCACTACTGTGCTGGCGAGTTTGAATATTGCGGCCGTATCTGGCACTGGGACGGCGATAAGGACCTGTATGTTGTTCGGTACGCCGAGTCCTTCTCGACGAGCTTCTCGGCCAGTTTGTCCCCACTCATCTCAGAATCTCCCATCACATCGCCGCCGTCCCTGCAGGCGACAGAGTCCAAGAGACGGGTGTCTTTTACGGGATCAACTCCCCGAGTGCTTCCTTGGTCGTCGGCCATTGTCCCGGAAACTGCAGATGTGCCCTCGGGGGTTCTTTCCAGTCGAGCTGTCATGAGCATCGACCGGTTTTTATCTTGAGTGGTGGGGTTAGTGTGGACAGTGGAACAGTGCAGTCGAACAGTGCAGTTGAACAGTCGTATCGAACATTCGTTTCCACACACCCCACATGATCTCTTGGTTTACTTGGGTTTGTCATAATGATCTTGATATGCATAACATTCTTTTCTTGCATGTGTCGCGGTTGTGCGACGGCATGGTACTTTTACGAGGTATTCGAGGTATTCGATGGTTTTACCACTCTTTTTTATGGCATTTATTATAATGATTTAGGACTGCAATTTTTGAGCCAAGGAGGTTGAGTTTTTGATAATGGTTTACGTAGCATTTTGATATGATAAGAGGATATAACGGTTAATGGTTTGAGGGAGGGCATTGGTGAGAGTTTTCATCAGTGCAGTAGTTTATTTACAGGCGTATGGCGGCGTATTGGTAGTTTGGCGTATCTTCCACAATTGGCGTTTTTCCACAATTGGTTATTCCTGAATATTCTCCTCTGCCTCTTTCGCTGCCTTGGGCTTTCGGCCTCGTTTTTTCGGTGCAGGTTTCTCTTCGGCTGCTGCTTTGATGTCTGCGGTGTCGATCTGAGCATTTGCAGAATTTTCCTGGCTGTTTGCAGAATTTTCCTGGCTTTCTGCGGCTGCCTCCTCTCCATTCGCCGAGAACGCTGGATCTTTCAGTATCTCCAGAACCGCCTGAGCTACCTGAGGATCAGCTGTCTGCAGGTCTATATTAGATGACGGCTGTGGAGGCCAATCGACCTTTTCCATGCGACTAACGACATCCAAGTCCTCATTATGATAAAGATTGGCCTTAACACCGACTCCCGCTATAGAGTACTTCTTTATGGTCGCCAGTAGGACTTCTAGAACCGGGGGATTGGTGTCATAGAGCGTAATGAGCCGCCGATGCGTAATTCGCTGGAAATTCTCCTTGCTTTTCGCATGCACAAACGGCGACTTTATCACGGTCCATCGCTCCGTTTTACTATGCAGAGGAGTCACTCCTTTGGCTGGAATCTTCAGGTAGAAGGCTATTCGCAGCACAAAGTCGGCAAAAAAGTCCAGATTGTATGTATGAAATGCTCGTAGTTGGATCTCGGCCACTTTGTCGCCATGCGTAGGTTCGTGTTTGAGCGGTTTATACCGATTCATCAGCACATTGAGAGGAATAGGACGATCGGTACCTAGAGTCGGTTCTAAATCACTCTGTACAAACGAGCCTTGTTTAGGATACAGGTGTTTTTTGTTATAATCCTCGGTATCTGAGACGTACTTGGGCCTTACGCCTATGCCTTTAGCTGCTTGGAACAGCGGTTTGGAGCATCTTTTGAGCATGAGGGAAGATGGAAAGATGGAGGGAAGGGAAAGTGAAATTTTCAAGTGGGAGATCACGTGATGTGGGGAGAAAGGAATAGGCGGTAATGGGCTATTTTGGGCTTATTTTATTGGTTTTTTTATTATTCGGGTATTATTCGAATATTATTATTGTAAAGTACTGGAATTATCTGCTTTTATTCTACTTTCACATCGTTTATCTCGACTTCTTTCTCATTCTTCCCATACACTGTACAACCTACTACCTTCACCTATCTTTCCAAAACCAGCCGTAAAACCACAAAAACCTCAATTAATTTACAAATAATGCCATTTTTCACTCTTCTTCATCTCCCATTACATCCTTCCAACCTACCCAAATACCCCTCCATCCCCATTCCCATCTCTCCCTCCTACATCCCACTCCATGGCCCGTCTCAAGCCCATCACCGGCAAATCCCCCGGGCAAAAGTCCATAAAACCGAAAAACACCCGTAATATCATTCGTAGCTATCACGTATTACTTAAACGCCGTGCCCAATTGGAGTCGTCTGGTGCTGATACTTCTGCTGTAGACGCTCAACTCAAATCTCAGCAGCATCTGTATCAACAGGCCAGTCTCAATGGACAGAGTTCTAAGCGGGGAGGAGATTCTTCCAAACTTCTAGTCGAATGGCTGACATCAGATCACTCGTTAGAAGTATGTCGCAATCTCAAAGTCCTTGAAGTTGGCTCGTTAGCGCCCGATAATGCCATAGCTAAGTTGACGCCCAACATCGTTCGTATTGATCTCAACCCTCAACACACCGCTGTGGAAAAACAGGACTTCATGGAGCGCCCGTATCCTCAGTCTGATACAGAAAAGTTTGATATCGTCAGTTTATCGCTGGTTCTCAACTACGTAGCTACGCCTGAACTGCGGGGTTCGATGCTTGTCAGAGTCGGGCGCTTCCTGAAACGCGACGGTGGGCTTTTTCTCGTACTTCCGACTCCCTGTGTGGACAATTCACGATATCTAACAAGCAGTCATTTGGCGGGAATAATGACGAGTCTGGGTTACGAGTTGAGGCATGAGAAACATACAGTCAAAGTGTCTTATTGGTATTATACACTACAACGAGATGCAAAGCCAGAGATTATCAGGAAAACAGTTATAAACGAAGGCAAGAAGAGGAATAACTTTGCTGTCGTTTTAGAGGGATGAGCTCAGAGATGAAGAGAAACAGGCAGGCATAGATGCAGCTCTCCTCCTGGATAGTAATCACACGGTATGCAACACCCTCTACTGGATAATTATCGACACCTACTGGATAGTAATCGACACATATGTCCCGATAACTGCCAAACAACTGAACAAAATAAGCAATATCCAGTCGGCAATCAGCTCCAGGGTCCCGATCTTACCATGATAGATCTTGAGATAAAATGCCAATGGCAATACCAGGCATATTGTCGTGCATAGCATGCTGCCTACAAGAGACATGATTTTGTCAAATTCAGGGAACACAATGCTCATTATGACGAAAAACAGCACTGTGAAGATCCGAACAATCGTCCTGCCAAGTTTATGAGACAACGACATGCCAGTATGCACATTGAACGTGCTGTCGAGCATGCCTATTACAGGCTGTGCATTCAGGGGAGTCTTAGCCAGTGGTATTAAGCCCAGAAACAAGGTCATAAGGTAGATGACACTTTTGGGGATTCCTTCTGTGATTACAATGTTCTTGGTTACCTCGTCTAGCACCGTGTCTCCAAACATGAGAAATCCCAGAATGGCCATGGACATGTCAATTGCGAAGGTTATTGAATAGCTAGTTTTTATGCAACTGTCGTATTTCGACGGGTGACGCATATCGCGGTATATGTTTGGGAAAACCGCATGCCCGGACCACGGGGCCATGAACAGTCCTATGGACATGCATACCGCCTGCCAATCAGTCGGCCAGAGCCAGGTCTCCATTGGGCTCCAAAGAGACCCAGGCTGGCCCTCTGAGGTGTAAAGGCCGGCGAAAAGCACAATTAATACGATGCCCAGAGTGCAGAGAATGCCGAGAATCGACGTGAAAGACAGGATTTTCAGCGGCACAAAGCAGAACGGCGTGAGTATCAGGAAGGCTATCCACTTGAATGTCATTTTCGTCACGCTTGGAATCAGAGCATTAAGCGAGTCTGCAAAGAGCACCACAAGTGAGACACTCGCTCCAGTGAGTTCCATGGTGAAAAGCAGCGAGATCAAAGCACGCGCTCGAGCGCCAAAGGCCACATGTCCAATGTCCGCATACGTTATGATGGTCGCGTCGGAATCAAGGCATTTGGCCAGCAGTTTGGCCGAGTACAGCGTCGACAGCGCACTGATGACCATCATGGCCGAGCCCAGCACCCAGCCTGAGTACCGAAAGCCCAGCGATAACGACAGCAGGCCGACGCCCACCAGGACGTTAATGGAGTTGAAAATGGTCTGCGGAGCAGTGCTCTGGCCGGCCACCGCCAGCGTGATATGGCCCTCTTCGTCCTCCAGTTTACGCACGATCACCACGTTGTCCTCGTTATGCAGCCCATGAACGGCAGCCTGCTCCAATACGACAGAGCCCTTGGGAGGCTCAGAGGTGTAATCGAGCGATCGAACGGGACTAAGAGTGGATCCATGAGACATTAGACGCCGCGAACGACCGCCTAACAAACGATCGGATTCTCCTCCAGAAAACACCCGTTCGCGCGCAGTGGACCCTTCTACGAAATTGGACTCATCTATGACGGAATTTTCAGATACGGAGCTCGGTTCTCCGTCTTCCCATATGAAAGATCGGGCCGTGTTTCTGTCGTTGACCGGATCAATCGACAGGAAGCTCTGGGCTCGGCTATACGAAGATGCAAAATGCTCTACAGAGTTTATATTAGCACGAAGACGACGACGAGGAATCGTCACAGACTCGTAGCTCATAGCGTGCGACAAGGCGGTTCTCAACAGGAACGGTACAAAGGGGGAAAGAATGTGTTTTAGACGAGAAGGTGTTTTAAGCTTATCTGAGGTCACGTGACGGCATCTCTCTCTACTGATAAGCCAATCACAGCGTGCCATTAGGTGCCGTCTATTATTTGTCTACATATATCATCTATCCTCCTCTATATCTATGTCTGTTCCTCTACCGCAGTTATGATCTCCTGCACCACGCCAGGATCGTTCAGAGTCGAGGTATCGCCAATGGAATCCACCTCGTTGGACACGATTTTTCGCAGAATTCGCCGCATAATCTTGCCGGATCGCGTCTTGGGTAAGTCTCGGACCACGTAAACACGCTTGGGAGCTGCAAACGGGCCGATTTCGCCTCGTACGTGAATAATGAGCTCCTTGCGAAGCTCCGCACTGTTGCTGTAGTCGCCCTTGAGTGAAACAAACGCAATCACTGCCTGTCCTGTCAGATCGTCGCTAATGCCTACTACAGCCGATTCTCCAATTGCCGGATGCTCAATAAGGGACGCCTCGATCTCTGCAGTCGACAGTCGATGGCCCGAAACATTGACCACATCGTCGACTCTGCCTCTGATCCAGTAGTATCCCTCATGGTCACGAGCGGCTCCATCACCCGTGAAATAGTAGCCCTTGTACGGCTTGAAGTAAGTGTCTAGGAACCGTTCGTGGGCGTTCCAAACGGATCTGGCCATAGAGGGCCATGGGCTTCGAATGACCAGGATGCCCTCCACGTCGTTGCCCTCGATTTCCTTTCCGCTCACCGGGTCGATGATTGCCAGATCAATGCCGAAAAATGGCAAACAGGCCGATCCCGGTTTCATGGGCGTGATGCCGGCCAAGGGAGCAATGAGGTGGGAGCCGGACTCAGTCTGCCAGTAAGTGTCGGAGATATGGCAGTTTTCCTTTCCAATCTTCTCGTAGAACCACTCCCATATCTCGGCTGCAATAGGCTCACCGACCGATCCCAGAGTTCTAAGGGAGGATAGGTCGTGGCCGTCAATGTACTCGTCGCCTCCACGCTTGAGCAGTCTCAGAGCAGTAGGAGCAACGTAGAAGTGAGTAACCTTGTATTTCTCCACAATGCTCCAATATCGGCTGAGATTGGGATGTGCGGGAGTTCCTTCAAATATGACGCTGGTGGCTCCAAGCAGGAGGGGTCCATATAGGGCATATGTGTGGCCGGTGATCCAACCAACGTCGCCAGCAGTGAACAGGACGTCCTCGGGGTGGATATCAAAGACATATTTGGTGGTAGCAGCAGCACCGAGCAAATAGCCGCCGTTCACGTGGACGACGCCCTTGGGGCTGCCTGTGGATCCCGAGGTGTACAGCAAGAACAGGGGGTCTTCAGCATCTAGAGGAACATGAGAAACAAAGGGCCGTTTCTTGGCAGCTTCTTCGTGCCACCAGTAGTCTCTGCCGTCCTTCCACGGGACCTGGGAGCCGGTTCTCTTGAACACAAGGACCTTCTCGACGGTAGGGCACTGCTTGAGGGCTTCGTCGACGATTTTCTTGGTGAAAACCGTCTTGCCGCCTCGACGGCCCTCGTCAGTGGTAATTACGACCTTGGATTTCGCATCAATGACTCGGTCTCTGAGAGATCCCGAGGAAAAGCCCGCAAAGACGACGGAATGAATGGCTCCGATTCGAGCACAGGCCAGCAATGCTACGACTGCTTGAGGGATCATTGGCAGGTAAATTGCTACCGTGTCGCCTTTTCGCACACCGAAGTCCTGCAGAACCTGGGCTACTTGGCATATTTCTCGAAGCAGCTCGCCGTAAGTGATGATGGTACTGTCTTTGGAGTCGTCGGCCTCGTAGATGAGAGCAGGCTAAAGTTAGGGGAAATTCCAACCGCGAAAAGACGTTTCTACCTACCTTGTTTGGATTTGCAAAAGCATGACGGTCGACGCAGTTGTAAGAAGCGTTCAAACGGCCCCCAAGGAACCACGAGGCATCGCCATGTTCAAAGCCCCCATATCTAACGGTATCAAAGGGACGATCCCAGGTCAAGAGCTCATGGGCCAGCTTGGTGAAAAACTTGTCCGGGTTGGTAATTGACTGCTGATATAATTCGTTGTAATGAGCAAGATCATTGAGGTGGGTTTTGGCCGGGTGATTTCTAGAGACGAATTAGCACTACAGGGTGATAAATATTATGATCTCGGCACATACTGGAAATACTTGCTAGGCGTATGCCGTTTATGAACGGTTGCAGATTCCGGAACGGTCATTTTCTCGAGGCAATCGGAGGTTCGTGTTGATTGCGGAGAAAATGTTGAGTTTTGTTTGATTTGACAAACCCCCCAAAATATGTCGGCTTGACTAATTTATATAGCCAAGTCTCCATTGGTCCGAACCCCATGGGGAAGGGCGGATGGATAGGATTAAGAGAATTTCTCGGGGGGGAGGGAGGGATTTTGAGAGGAATTAGAGAGGAAGGAAAGAGAGATGATAAGGAGAGGACCTAAGGAGAGATTAGAGAATAGAGAATAGAGAATAGGGAATAGAATAGAGAATAGTGATAAAAGAGACAATTATCTATAGTGCTATGACATCAGTACGACTTGACTAAATATAGTTGGATTATTTATTATTTAGGGCAGCGGTTAGCATGTGTAGAAGACGTTTGTGTTTTTAGAGTAGTTGTTTAGATTAGTTGTATCTAGTTCTGTTTAAGGTACTAAGGTGATGGTTTAGCTAGATGTATACAATGTACTATATGCGATGTAATATACAATGTAATATACAATGTACTATAGTCTATATAGGAATTATCAAATATGCATTATCCTTATTCTCGTCATTCATCTCTCCCTCTCTTGCTCCGCCTCGATCCCCAGACTACCCTTAACTTAATGTTTAGCTTCGTATATACAAACTTAATTGAGATCAGATCGACGCCCATCACACCGCTACGTCTAGGCGAATTGCTAAAATCCCCCGAATTTTCCATTTTTCTCCAACCATTCTATAACATATACTCATCATCTCCTCTAATTATACCTCCAATCAAATCATCTCTTATCCTTGTCATAATTGTGCCAACCTCGATTCCATGTTGCCGTGCCTAACAAACCTCCTCTACCCTTTTCGTCATAAAGTGGCTTGCCCATGGTTGCGCGGATCCATGCCGTTATATCCGGACGCCTAAAGTGGAATATATTTCCAGAATACTAATAGAGTATGGATACATTGGTGTGATTTGGCGAAATCCCGTGGAAATTCTCGTTTTTATTGCAGGAAATCCCGTTGGTTATTAGGCGATTGCAGCTATGGTAGCAAAATGTGGGGTTTGGTTGGCTGAAATGATGGAGGCATATGACGGGCATATGACATAACTTGGACAAAGTATATAGTAATTATGTAATTTATATAATTTTATTTGTTTGTTTGTTTGTTTATATTTATTTTATTTTATTGTTGAATTTTATCATTGAATTTCTTATCGTTGATCCTTGTTCATTTGCTCTTTCTCTACGTCTACCCGTTCTTCCTTTATCTTTCCTTAGATTGGTTGGAGCGCTTGTTCGGCTTGTTCGTCTTTCGTCATGTTCCCCAACTAAACCGTAATAACGTTAAAGTTACGTTAGGTTAGTTAAGTTAGTTAAGTTACCGTAGTGTGCTAAATTTCAAAATACGTCATAAGTTACCCGAGAGTAATGTGATAAAAAATGGCTAAATATATATAGTTCTTTTTTATTGATAATAATATTTTCTTAGTTTTGAGAAAGAATAAGATATTTATGTTATCCCACGCACATTAGTGCTCTGTGCACTATTCAAACAATAGAGCTAGAACATTATAAAGCTCTGGAATATAAAGCCCTATTACACTAGAACTCCAAACCCACAATTATGACTCAGACTAACAACATCGGTAATAGCAATCAATTGACACTTTCAACTATTCTCTAGAAACATTTCAACTTTATTGGTTTGGGTATTGTCTTAAATACTGGCTTAGTGCTGTCTTAAGTGCTCGTCTTACTGCACGCATTGTACCCGATTCAGCCATGATCTTCAATCAACAATGCCAACAATGCGCACAAAACCTGCAAACCTCCAGCATCTGTACAACACCTACAACCCTCAATGACCATTCAATACCCCTGAAACATCCTAAACCAAAGTCCCTGCCCCCTCCTCCTTCATTATTACTATTTCCTACTCCTTATACCTACTCCTTATACTGTTATCTCTATACCCTGTCGTCCCTAACAAGCACATCCCTGGTCTTCATTATCCAAATTGATGTTTATGGCATCACTATACTCTTGGCTGAAATCTTGTGCATCATCCTGTTGCAGTGCATTTCGTCCAATAACCTCGAATGCCTGCTCAACCCCAGTAGCTTCCTTTGCAGAAGTCTCGAAATATGGAAGATTCCCCTTGGCTGCACAAAATGCCTGCGCTCGCTTGGTCGAAACCACCCGCTTGCTATCGTCGATATCAATCTTATTTCCAATCACAACAAACGGAAAACTATCTGGATCGGGAGGCGATGCCTGGATCAGAAACTCGTCTCTCCAATTCTCCAGCGATTCAAATGACTTTGCATTATTAACGTCATACATTAATACACAGCAGTCGGCTCCTCGGTAGAAGGCTACCCCCAGCGATTGGAACCGCTCCTGGCCAGCTGTATCCCAGATCTGCATCATGACCCTCCTGTCGTCCAAATAAATCTCTTTTGTAAGAAAATCCGCCCCGATAGTAGCTTTATATTGGGTTGAGAACTTGTTATTGACATATTGTTGCCTGGGCACTGCGTTAGCTTAGCTAATAACCAAGGTGGCGTGGCTATATACTTACATCAAACTGGTTTTTCCGACCCCTGAATCCCCTAATATGATGACCTTCAGTATAGACTTCTTCTTAGGCGACATGGTTTATAATGGATGCGAAATTAACGAATGGTTATGAAAGAAGGGAAGAAAACCAATGGCTGGGTTAGAGGGGAGGGGAGTCACGTGACGGTTTTGCGTTGAAATATACGACTTTCGGGTTTTCGAACTAGACGGATGTCTCCAATGTGTGAAGATATATGGAACTTCGTAATTTCTGAACTTCGTAGTCACTGACCTCCGTATTACTGAATTCCCTATCTAATTCCCTATCTAATTCCCTATCTAATTCCCTACTACCCATGTTCCTCCATATCGACTTCGACGCCTTCTACTGCGGTGTCGAAGAAAACAAAAACCCCTCCTTACGCAATAAACCCTTTGTAATAGCTCAGAAAAACTGCGCTGCTACTACCAGTTATGCTGCTAGGAAAATAGGCATCAAGAAGTTGTCCCGTATATCGGACATCAGGTCTCAATTCCCCGACGTTGTAGTAGTCAATGGCGAAGATCTATCTCTATATAAGGCTGAGGGCCAACGTATTTTTGAATATTTTAGAGATATTTTACTATGTGATTCTCCTGTAGTTCGAGCTGGAATGGAGGAAATTAAGGTGGATATTTCGAAAATCGTCGATATAAACGTCAGTCGGCTGAGAAACATGGGCATATCTGATATTGAAGAACTCGTGAATGATCCTCAGTATGAAAGTCTGGTAGGCGATGGTTTTTCACTGGTTTTATCTGAAGATGGTTCTGCCGAGTTTGAATGCCCGGATTTCTTCTTTGAACATGCGGGGAAACTGTGCAAATCAGCCAAATCAGTCTCTCTTCCTCTCTATGTTGCCTCTCATATCGCTTTACATGTCAAATCTCGTCTACGGCTAGAGCATCATTATAGTGTATCAATTGGGTGCTCAGTTACTCCACAGCTGGCCAAAATGGTATGTGGTGAGAATAAGCCTTCAGGTTTAACTATTTTAGGAGAGGATTTTCAAAACTATTTGGATAGTCAACCTGTTTCAAATATTCCCGGATTTGGCCGAAAAATTGTTTCTGTCATTGAAGAAGATTTTTTGACCGAAAAGCTTATTTCTGCCGATGAAGTGCTGACTGTTCAGCTGGTCAAGAAGCTGATATCCAAAGAAAAATTGCATCGATTATTTGGCTCAGGACAAGGAGATAAATTACTGGAATTTCTTAATGGAGGTCCTAAGCAACTGAACGATAGTGGTACTTTTGGTGTTGAGTATCCAAAGTCCATATCTGTGGAGGATAGCAAAGGACTGGACAATATTCGTACATTCTTCGAGAAATTATGTGAACGACTTATTACGCAAATGTACAGCTCACTTTGTGAGGAAGACAAAAACACTTGGAAGGCTTATCCAGGTCATTTACGGGTTTCTGTGCGAACAAAAAATCACAAGTACCCTAATCGATCATCGAAATCAGCCAAGTTTCCACCGGTGGATAAACTCAATGTGAAAATATTGGTGGAAAAAGCACAGGTTTTGTTACGAGGTTTATGTCCGAGAATAGAGGATGCTATTCTGGTCAATATAGCAGCAGCCGATATTGAGAGTGAGGGTGGATGATGAGAGTGCATAACTGAGATGTGCATAACGGTTGATCTATGGGCCGTGCCAGATGATATTACAACAAACAAACAAGTTCAATTGGTGTATTATTGATATTTATCGGCTCTCATTGCATGAACCTAAATCTACGATTGTTTTTTAATTTAATTGAAAATAAGTTGCATCTTAAGTCTCTCACCTTTTTTCCACCGATCTCGCTGATTTTCCCACCCTAAGCGACTTCCTCGACTTTCAAGCCAAACGAAACTCCACGAAAAACCGCCAATTTCAAAATAAACTAAAACTAACATTAAATCCTCGATAATTCACCTCATTCTAAATCAAATCTACCATAAAACTCCCCATAAACATCCCCCACCTCCTCCCATTATTTCCATCTTCTCCAACCAACTTTCCCCACCAATTTCCCTCCCCATAGCGAACGTCCCAACTGAATCTCCCATTAATTTTTCACCTCCTCCATCAACCATCAATGAACCACAAACGTAAAAGAGAAAACTACGACCACGAACCACCTTCTCGGAAGATTTCCAGCTACGAGCAATTCTCGTATCGCTTGAAGAGAGAAATCTGCGAGATCGGCGAGCCGGGAAAATACAGCACGGCTTCCAATATCGGACATTTGGGCAAAGAGCTCGCCAGTCTCGACGAAGTTCCTATTAAAACAACTGCTCTGAATACCATAACTGCTGTGATCCGAGAACAGCCGCATAAAATCCCCTTGATTGCTGCTTCGCTGTACATTGTCAATGCTGATAATGCTGGTTTTGTCGATATAATCGTGCAAAAAACCCATCATGAGCTTGAAAAAGCCATCTCCGAAAGAAATTGGCGCTTCGTTAAGCTTCTGGTGCGTTTTACCGCCTCAATTATATCCCTCATTGAAGGCGATACTCTCTATGATCTCCTGGATCAGATTTTATCCAAGATTATTGGATCTGAGCCCAGTCCTCTGACCAATGAACTCTATGTTCTCGTGGCTCTAACTTTGCCTGTTTTATATGTTTCTCCTGGAAGCAATACCGATAAGGTCAAGTCGTTGTATGACAAATCTACCGAGTATCGAGTATTCGAGAACACCGAGGATTTCCAACTTGACACACCGTTCGTCAGCACTTCCTCCTCTGACGCGCCCTATGCTCAGTACGAATACGTATCTTTGGTTAAATCGTCTTTGGAAGCCATTGATTCAAGCGAATGGAACGTTGAAACGGGTCCCTTGGCTTGCTTGATCTCCATTGAGAATCTCCTGAAGAACACAAATGCTAAGACCGATTTCGAAAGGCAGCATGCGCTTCCACCTGTTTCTTTTGATATCGATTTAGGCTCAAAGGTCTATGATTCTCTATACAAGTATCCCCGGGTGTATTCGCAGTTTTACTTGCCTGGATCTTTCGCTACAGTGCCTCCTCCAGACTCCTTTGAAGGTGTTTTTATCAGAGATGTAGGATCCGATCTCATTTCTACCATGGATTTCAACAGAAAAGAAGTGGCTCGTCAGCTGATTACGTTGGATTTGTTCTTTTCTTCAAACACGTTTGCAAAGGCCCGAATCACTCTGGAACAGCTGGAAAAACAGCATAGTAGCTATGAGGAAAAGATGCAGGAGGACATTGAGGAGCCAAAAGGTCGCGCACCATCCACTTGGAAAATAGAGGATATTGCTCTGGAGATTGTTCTTGATCACATATTCCGGCTCCCGAAATCTCTCCATCATACTGTTTATTACCATGCTATTCTCATTGAGATGTGTATTATGGATCCTGAAGCAATTGCCCCAGTATTTGGTCGTGGAGTGCGATTTCTCTTCAATAATCTTGAGAACCTCGACCTGGAATTGTTTTATCGGTTTTTAGACTGGTTTTCACACCATTTGACCAATTTTGCGTTCGTTTGGAAATGGTCTGAGTGGACTGATTATGTCAAGGGAGACGTCAACAGTCCCCGATATATATTTATTCAACAATTAATTATGAAGGAGGTTCGACTCAGTTATCCTCAAAGAGTCCGGGAATCTCTTCCTGAGGAATTTGTGTCGCTGGTGCCTTCAGACGAAGATCAGGAACCTGTATTCAAGTACAGTGTTGCAGACAGCGGATACGATGATGTGGTCGGAGAGTTGATTACAGCATTGAGACAGGCTAAGACTGCGGCAGCTAAAAAGGATGAAGAAAATGCAAAAGACGGCAAGGATGCGTCTGTTTCTGCTGTTGAGGCTGATCTCGAGAAACTCAACGAACGTATCACATCAAACTCAGTAGGAGCAGCAGTGGCCGAGCTTGATCGAAAATTGGTAGATATTCTTGTGACAACAATATGTCATCTGGGAAATCGATCGATCACCCATGCAGAGGATTGGATTCGCCGAACACATACTATATTAGGAAGATATGTGACGGATAGAGAATCTCAGTCTCAGGTTGTTGACTCAGTTATGGAGTATTGGAAAGAACAACCGTATGTCGGAACTCTTGTATCGAGATACTTTGTCAGGGAAGGAATCATCGAGCCTAATCTGTTTATTGAGAAGCTGTTGTCTGAGCCTTTGAGATTGACTAGTCATGGATTCGAGTCGTTGATTTGGGTGAAGAACAAGTATCACGGCACTTCGGAATACTTGCAGGGTATCATACAGGAGAAGAAGGGACAGGCGGGAAATGAAGTACAATGGTGGTTTGAAGGGCTTGAACGGGTTTCAAAGCGATGGATAAAGCTGGAGGTGGAGGCCGAGGAGGAGAGAATTGAGAGGGAGAAGATTGAAGCTGAGAGAAAGGCCGAGGAGGATAAGAGGAAGGCTGAGGAGGAGGCCAAGAGGCAGGAGGAAGAGGTTAAGAAGCAGGAGGAAGAGGCCAAGAAGCAGGCTGAGGAAGAAGCTAAAAAGCAGGCTGAGGAGGCTGAAAAACAAACTGAAGAACCGGAAAAAGAAGCGGAAGAATCCCAAAAGGAGCCTGAAACCGAAGCCGATGCCAAAGATCAAAACGGCAAGGAAACGGAAAATAAATCGGAGGATGCAAATGCCGACAATGGCACAGCTGATACTGAGATGAGCAATGAGGCTTAAATAATCGTAGGATATTAATTATGAATCAATGGAGTAATTCATTTGTTATAAATTGTAAATTCTCTATAATTTTCCAGATTTTGTGGTTTTAGCTCGATTCCGCTATCTCTCTTGATTCTTCCTTCTTCACATCAACCAAGCATGCCTTTTGCACTCTCAGACGATACGAAGGTATGTTAACAACAACGGCTTATGCTGCGAATTAGTATATTAATATTTTATAGGAGAGAATTTCTCGAATCCTTGATACCACAAAACTGGCTCTTCATTACGGCTGGATTCCATTTATTATCTATTTAGGTATGTAGAAGATGATTCCATTCATTCCGTATGATCCACGAATGTTGTAGATTCTAACTGTTGATAGGATGGTCACAATCGGTTCCTCGACCAGGACTGATTAAGTAAGTGTTATATGATTTATTTGTTTGGTTGTAATGGTTGGTTCTAACTGGTTTTTAAGGCTTTTGTCACCTCTACCTACGCCTTAAATTTTTCAATGGGAGCAGTTTGGGAAGTTAGCTGGTAGTTAGTGAGAAGGAGGTTTGTAAGTAAATAAAGAATAAGAAAGATGTATATTGAGAATTATTGCGAGGTTGGGATAGTTCGTGAGAATGTAGTGGTTTGTGAGAGTTTTTGTTATATGCTATGCTGGAGTTGTTGTGGAGTGGTGGTCGGTGCTGTAGTAGGTTAGTAGTGAAACGAGTCCAGAACGTGGTTGTTGAATGAAGAACTTGATATATTCAATGTTTACTTAGTAGTATTGAATAAAAAAGAATGATCTTCCATGTTGGATTAATGAGGGTATGTTGATTATGTTATATAGGAAAAGTTCGCTTTATTGTGGGTTATTCTCTTCTTGGTTGATGACTTGAGATCTAAAGGTCTCAAGCTCTTAAAGGACTTTTAACGACTCTCTGGAGGTTCCTAAGTACAGTAACATCTAGCTACAGCCAGTACAATTAAACACTTAACTACAATAAAAATTATATCAGCTCATAAATTGAACTCTGAGAGTCCAGTATAATTCAATAATAATATAATAATAAGCAAAATCTCTCTTCATTGCTCAAGACTCTCAATATCTCTTCTATCCATCCAAGTAGCATCACTAGTCTAGTTCCTTACTACCAAAGTACTTTCAACTTCTCGTCAAGCAACTGTACTTTTCCCTTCTTTAGCTTCTTGCCCAATTATTCCCGATTTCCAATCATTCCATAATTCTATCTCTCCAATTATCGCTCCAATTATCCTTCCAATTCTCTAACTCCACCCTCCTTACCCGATCTACCTCTTTAGGACATGAGCACCATCAAAATTTCAGCCATTCTCCCCGCTTATTAATCCGCTAATAAACGCACCTCGACCAAATTAAAAATGCAAAATGACCGGTCTCGTGAGCTAGTCTCCGGTCTAACTGCTGGTGCTGTAACTACAATGTTAATGCATCCGTTGGATCTTATCAAGGTCCGTCTTCAATCGGATAGACTGCATCCCTGGAGACTCGGTGGTTTAGTTGATGCTTATAGAGGATTGGGAATTAATCTAATTGGGAATACAACGTCCTGGGGCTTATATTTCGCTTTGTATCATGAAATCCGCAGTCGAATCGGCGACGGATCTTGGTATTTGGCCAGTGCTTTTGCGTCTGGAACAATCACTTCGGTCGCAACCACGCCGATATGGGTGCTAAAGACGCGGATTCTGGCCACTCAGAAAACAGAAGCATTTGCATATCAAACTGCATTTCAGGGAATCCAACAAATATACCGCTCAGAGGGAATTCGGGCCTTCTGGAAAGGTGTTATTCCAGGAACCTTTGGAACCATACAAGCATCTATTCAATTTTCAGTCTATGAAAATCTCAAAAAATACGCTCGATCCTATAATGACGAAGCGTCTCTGGGTCCTTTGCATTACATTGTATTGAGTGCTGCGTCTAAATTCGTGGCTACTTCTTTGTTATATCCTTATCAGGTGGTACGCACTAGAATACAAATGTCTAGGGAACCAACAATGAATTCGATAAACCGTGTAGTTTCTCAGGTATGGAAAGAACGAGGAATTGCTGGACTTTATAGAGGTTTATTTCCGAATTTACTGAGAGTTGTGCCGTCAACAAGCATTACATTTGTGGTATATGAATTAATGAGAGGATATTTGGGTGGAAAATAAGGTGGAAAAACGCGCAGTGGGTTGTTACTGAGCGGAATTGAATGAACGTAATTTTATGAATGGAATTGCATTGAGCCGAGTATCATATCATCGTGGCTACTTCTAGCATCAGCATACCTCGTCCTAGCTTCAGCATGCCTCGTACTAGCACTCCTCCTGCTCCTTGAGCCAATCTCTATAACCCCACCCTGGATCTGAAAAATTCTCTTGGTGACATTTTTGGCGAATTTTCACTAACAACCCAATCTCCAAAGCCGCTTGACCAGGGTCATGCATAAAATTCTCCTAAACCAGCGTGGACTTTCCTTTTTTGGAGTAACAAATAGCAATACAATTGACATTGCTTAAAAAATATAGCAAAAAACGGCAAATAGTACAGCAAATTTTCATGGGTGTCAATTGAGGGATATTGGCATTCTGCATGCTTATTGGTCTGCAGGAACAGGCGAAAAAAGAGAATTTAGCGGCATAAGCGAAAGAAGCAATGCAAAAGAAGAAAATAGCAACAGCATAAGCGAAAGAAGAAATTATAGATCTAAACACACGTTTAAACACACGTTTTACAAGACCCTCCATTCAAAGCTGTTTATTCGAACCATCTAATGAAAACTACTAGTTTGTCGGCTCCTATACAGATCATTTTCCACCTTCTTATGACATAGACATCTATATCGCTATAGATTAATGCTAGGCATTGCTTGTCTGTGGCTATAGATAAATGCTAGACATTGCTTGTCTATTGATAAATCCTGGTCATTGCATGCCAACTTAGATAAATCCTAGGCACGACATGCCTACCTATAAACCCCAGACTGCTTGCCTAATAAATAATTCCTTACATTTGTCTTTTCCGATCCATTTAGTAGCCAATTTGAAATGGCAATTGTGCCGTGTTTTCTCCCTGGAACAAAGTCGCCTGGTTGAGCATCTGAGGCGTAGAAACCGAGTACGAATACTGCGTCTGGTGCTGTCCAGGAGGCAATACTCCTGCGTCCTTCTGTTCTCCTGCAACCAACGGTCGTTCGTCCTTCTCCTCCGAATCCTCACGTACAATCTTGTTACGTTTACCTCTTCCTTTGATTCCCCGGTTGGAATTCTTGTACAAATCTGCAAAGTAGTTGAACATCTCCACCTCGTCCTGAGGAATCAAATGAACTCCATTGACCAGATAAAACTTGAACTTCTCCATAAACTGCCGCAGAGTAGTCTGATGAAACTTGTTTTGATGTGCTTTAAGATTGCCCAGTTGCGTAAAACTCTTATCGCATTGATCCAGCTTGCAAAAATATGGTCGATGTTCCTCGTGAATTAGCTTGTGGGCTCTAAAATTGCCCCTCTGAGCAAACTGCTTGCTGCACACTTCACATTGATAAGGTTTCTCTCCGGTATGCGAACGTCGATGGGTTCGAAGATTTCCTCGTTGCGTAAACGACTTTCCACAGCCCTCAAAGTCGCACTTGTATGGTCGAATGCCAGTATGCGACCGTCTATGGATTTCCAAATGCGTCTTCTGACTGAAAGATTTGTGGCATTCCGGATACTCGCACTTATATTTGAGCACGGTATCGGCCGATCGCTTGCCCACTCCTCCATTAAGTGTTCCCGGGGCCGGCAACAACTTGGTTTCGTCGTCTAATTTGAATGGCTCAGCAAGTTCTCCTTTCGCAACCTTCTCAGCATGCTTGGTTTGAGCCTGGATGATCAACATGAGATGGTCGACATCGGTGGCTCCAACAATGGGGCCCGCAGGCTCGTTGACGGCGTCAAACTCGGATCCATCGTTCTTTTTGGTCGTAACAGCCACTGGCACGGTCGAGCTGCCAGCGGCAGATCCGTCTTTTCTACTCTTGGCAGCAGCGGCCCGCGTGGGTCGTGTCGTTGTAGATGTGGATCTTTTTCGTTTCCTTCCCTTTTCCGGCTCGCCAGCCGCAACTACAGGCAGCTGGCTGGCCTTGCCGTTTGAGCCTCGCTTTTTGGCTGATGCAGAGGCCTCGCCGTTCACAGCTTCCTTGTCCAGAGGAGACACGTCGTTGGTCACGGGACTGGCGTTGAACTGGCCCATTCCTTGCTGCTGGGGGATCTGGGTGCCTCTCTGCGGCTGCTGCTGTTGTTGTTGTTGCTGCTGTTGAGTCAACAACGAGGGCTGCAATGGCATCGGGGGCCCTCCCCGGGGCGCATACTGGCTCCCGGGAACCGCGTGAGGCACATGTGGAAGCTGAGGAGGGTTAATTCCCGGCTGCAGCTGCGGCAGCGACGAATTGTGCGAATGCTGGGCCTTGTGGTGCCCGTTCATCTCCTCCATGTACTGCTGAGCAGCCTGCTGTTCATGCTTGGGAGGAGAGCCCTGGTGCTGTTGCGGCTGCTGCTGCTGCTGCTGCTGCATGTTCGCATAGTAGTTGGCATTGGGGAAATTGCCGGCAAACAGCATGTTCCCCGTGAGCTCGCCCAGCCCCATTGAGTACCCGTAAGGATTGTTCATGTTGCCCATCATGGCCGGGTTCTTGTTGAAATGGCTCGATCCGTTCATCTGGCCGTTCTGAACTACATTGCCGGCCTCATAGACGGGATAACCCTCGGGCCCAACGTAGGCTGCACCATTGGGCCAGGCTATACGGTTATTAGCTCCATTGACGCCGTAGTAGTACTGCATCTGGCTCGGGTGGTGGGGATGCTGCTGAGCGACCTGCTGCTGCTGTTGTTGTTGCTGCTGAGGTTGCTGCTGCTGGGGTCCCTGCTGTTGCTGCTCAACATGATATCCCATCGTCGGCTCCATGTACGTTGGCGCGCGGCCGACACCGGGATGCAATGGCATGGGCGTCTGCTGAGCCCAATTATAGACCGGCCGGTACTGGTTATTAGGCGGTTGCGAGTTGGGCAGCATGGTTCCTTCAAGCGCAGGCCTAAGTTGAAGAGAAGAAGCGTTGCAGAGGTAAAAGTAGTATCACAAAGAAAAAAGAAAAACAAATGGCAAATAGCAGACCACCAAGGGGGGTGTGTGTCATCCACTAGACGGGCAAAAGAGTCCACCAAACGCGCAACCAAGTCCGGTATCCGGACCCTCGTCTCTGTCTTATATGTTCAAGTACTCGGCGACCCTATTTATTACAATCCAGATCGGACTCAACAGGGTATAGTTTGGTTTTCCTTTTTTAGAGGCGTTTTATGTCAAAAAGAAAAATCTCTTTTTGGGACAAAAAAAAAAAGCAACCTCGCCACGCGTGAATATCACAGCACGGGTGTACATGTCTGTCCGGCGCCAAGGGGGGGCATACCTTCTTCGTTCCTGAATATAAAAATTTAATGGGCAATCCTCTTATCAAATTCCCTCCTGCTCTGCTCCATCCCTAGCTCGCTTCCTTTCCCTCCGGCCTGAAATCGCCGACGCCTCATTCCCGGTCCCCCTTGTCACCTTGCTTTTTGCCGAGACCACCAAAAGTTTATTGCTTTGTGCATGTCGCACTTCGGCTAAAAAGAAACGTTACCCGAGTCCAGGGTAACATCAAATCAATTAACAAACCGCCAAACCAATTATTTAATAACAACCAAGCTCATATGGGGTACTATATATCGTTGGGGTGCTCATTGGGGGCCCCCCCTTCCTCTACTTCTATTTAGACGTGTATACATGATTAGATTCATATACACTTTGTTTGGTTGCTTTTCATTTGCCTAGCGTGTGTATTCGTTCATCCTTCCAAATTATCACGAGTATTTCATAGATTTTTTTCATCATAAAAAGAAATTCCAACTTTATTCCTAGCTTCCCCGTGGATAGTATCTCCAGATTCGTGCCCGACAATCTCCGCTTCCTGTTGCAAACAGCCCTCCTGCTGGCGACGGTGCCACGCTAATCACACTATTTTTATGGCCCTGTAACATGAGCTGTACCTGGCCTGTATGCGGATCCCAGAACTGAACGCCTCGATCCTTGCTTCCGGATATCAGCCAACGGCCGTCCGGTGTAGAAGCTACGCTAAGAACAAAGTCCTTATGACCCCTAAAGGTTCTCACGCATACTCCTCCCTTATGTGTAGACTGGATTCCTCGTGGAGCCTGTAATTCCCACAACTTGATTGTTTTATCCAAGGACCCCGATATAAGATCCTTTCCAGTAGGAGTGAACGCAACAGAGTACACGCTGTCTCGGTGGCCGTCCGGAGCCTCCAAACGTTCCACCAAGAACCCAGTCGACGTATCCCATACACGAACGGTTCTGTCCAAGCTGCCGGCAGCAACATAGCGTCCGTCAGGGCTGATCGCGACGGTCGTGACGCCATCCTCGATACTTAAAGTTAAAATACACTGTCCACTTTCCATGTCCCACATTCGGACCGTCCTGTCTCCGCTTCCCGAAGCAATATGCCTTCCATTGCGACTGAAATCCAATGAATAAATATCTTGTTCGTGTCCACTAAACAAGTACTGGATGGTCCGGGTCTGGATATCCCACACTCGGATCTGCTTATCTTCGGCTCCTGCAGCCAAATATCGGCCATCGGGTGAAAAACATACTGATCTGATGTACAGGTCGCCATCTCGTTCGGCTCCTTTATCTTGCAGACGGCACACTAGCTGGCCGGTTTCCACGTCGAAGATTTGCACCGAACGATTGCATCCTGTGGCTACATAACGGCCGTCAAAGGAAAACCGAACACAGCACACCACGGAGTTATGCTCAAGAGTTTGAACTACATCGACGTCCAGGATCTTGGGCGCCAGTTCATTGTATAATACAAACCAATCGCTGCTCTTCTTCTTGAGTTCAGGAGGAACTTTGTCGATATCCAAGTCACCGAGATTATTGCCCAGCTCGGCCGCCGATAATCCTGCATGGTTGTTGACAGGAGCAGCGGGTGCCGGCGCCGGAGCTGCAGGTGCAGCAGAAGCAATCGGAGTAGCAGTTACAGCAGCCTGGTTGGAAGGAGTTGCAGTGGGAGGGACAGGAGCTTCGGCGGAATCAGCCTTTTTGGGCGCCGAAGGTGAAGGTCCTCGCGAATTGTCAGCCACGCCGCCAGTCTGCTGGTACCCAGTGTAGCCAGGATACACCTCCTGCTGTTTGGCCGGCGCCTGTTGTGTGGTTGGAGGCTCCGGTCGCGCAGTAGCCGCCGCCTGTTGAACGCCAGCAAAAACACCAGAGTTATGCGTCAATGTAGGAGGCGCATTGGCCGCCGAAGAGCCCTGGGACCTGGCGGACTGGGCGCCTCCCAGAGCCTCGAGTTCCCGCTTCAGGCGCAGAATCTCGTCCTCGTAGTTCTCCTTCATCTTTCGATGAGACATGTCAAGCTCGTAAACGGCCTGGCGAATCTGCTGAAGCTCGGCCGACTGCTGGCTGAGAACTGGGGCAAAAAGTTAGCGTTTTTTCTCAGATGGATTCGAAGCGCTGGTGCCTACCTTTATGATCGTATTCATCCTTGTGCATTCGGTACATTGACGCCTCATTGGTCACACTGTCAAACTCCTGCTTGATGGCTTCCAGAAGTTCGTCCAGCCGATGCCCGGGCTGATGCATCATCCTCTGCGGATAACTCATTGGATTGATGGCTTTTTATATATTTTTCAAAATGGGATGCGACAAGTGGAAGATTTTGTTTCGGGGGGGAGAGAGGAGAAGCTTTTGGGAACACAAAGTTAGGGTTTTTTGGGTGGTGAAAAAAAAAACAGCCTTTAGGAACAGTGGAGTTACCCGGAGGAGGGGTTTCAGCCGTGCTGCTGCACTAATGATCGGCGTAAAAGGCGGTGTTTTGGCTGCGGCGCATCACAACAAACAGGAAAACAAACAGCACAGAGGAGGAAAAAGCAACGAAGCAGCGGTATTTACACGCAACAATGCATGGAACTGATTGGCATTCCGCAGAAGTCGCAGCTATTTCTGGTCTTGGGCGTGAAAAGTTTGATACTTCTGTCATAGATTATAACTTGCCACGTGGCCCAAGTGGAGTGGGGCGGTGTTAACGCCATGTATGTTGCAATGGAATCAACAAAGGTTGCAATCGAACAAATTACAAATAGAAGGTGGATTCTTGGGTTTCTTCAAGGGTTATGATATCTGGGTTGTCACGTATAATGAAACAAGCCGAGGATTGCAGTGATGTCATCATAAGTATTATCATCTGATGATCGCCTGATTATCGCCTGATTTATTCCCCATTGATAATCTATTCTTCGTTATCCTATCTGCTTCGTTTTTTTATCTGCTTTTCCTATCTTCTTCCATTATCCGCTTCCATCGCCGATAATCCTATCACCGATCTTTCAATATCCCCGATCAGCTAACCCCGATGACCCCCGATCACTATATCATGCCCAATGGCCCCGATCATATATCACCCCGCTTCAACTCCTTAATAGCCAACTCCTTAATAACTACTTTCAATTTTTTATCTTCTCAACCATACTTCTCAATTAATACTCACTAAATAAATACAGCAATATCTGTCATTCGTATATTCAATAAAACTTCCTTACTTTGTTCACTCTTATATATCGTGCAATTGCTCCTAATCTCCTGCCAATGATATCCCCAATCCTGGCCAAATATGCCATCGTATATTGAACCGCATTGAAGAAGTCGACTATTTCCAGCTATGAATTCCTTCAAGGTTAGAAATATATGTTTTGTATTCGATATAAATTCATGCTATCTAATGCTATTATCCATCTTATTGAAACCGATATATTATCTGATCATCGACTGATTATCTACGATATTATCGGCCAATTAATATCCCATTGACAATCCCATCTCCTCCCATATATATATCCTCGATTTACCACCACCACGGCCGATAATACTATATGCCCGATCATCCCCGATAATGCTATCTTGCCCGACCATCCCCGATCAGCTATCCCCGATCATCCCCGATAGTCCTATCATACCCGATGACCCCCGATCATTCTATCACCTCCGATTATCCTCTTTCAGCTTCATATAAGTACTTCCAATCTTCTATCTCCTCAACCATGCCTCTCAACTTATCTCTGACTATCGATACCGCAGCCTCCGTCATAGGTATCCTCGATGGAACCTCCCCACTATGTCCAATCTTATATATATTTTGTGCAAATTCCTCCTCTTCTGCCAATGATATCCCCAATCCTGTATCTAATATAACTGTTTGTACATTTTGTTCAGCACTTTCAAATGCAAAGCATTCCAACATTCCTTCTACCGCTCGGCAAACAGCTGATTCTGCCATGAATTTGGGAACCGCTTGATATGCCAAGGAACTCGAAACAACCATCAATTTACTCAGAGTATGATTGTTTTTGGCCAAATATGGCATTGTAGCTTGGATCACATTGAATAAACCGACTATTTCCAACTCCATACTATCCAAAATATGCATAGAATCCTTTTGAATATGCGTAACATCCAATAACGGTCGAGATATGGCTTGTGATATATCGGACTGAGATGGTTGGATAGTCATACAATCTAGAACCAGATCTATTCCTCCGTATAATTGCAGTGTAAGATCCACTACTTCTCGTACCGCATTTGCTTCTCTAGCATCACATTCCATCAAACAAAGGCCATCTTTACGGATCTTTTGTGCTGGTGTAGCATCAGTCTCCTGATGCTCATCTACGTGTTTGGGGGGATGGGCCACCAGAACTAGATCTTTAGCCCTTATTGCCTGTGAAACAAGGATCTCGACTCTTTCCACAGATCCAAATATCAGCCATACCAAAGGAGTATCTTTGACAAGCTGAAAATCAGGTAATTTCATGGCTTGCGGGGGAGAATTGGTAAAAAAGTCCCGTTTTGGTAATTATCCCGGAACATATTGGGACATGCATCGGGGCGGCGCGAACAGTTGCCAAATTAGTCAAAAGTATCGATAATTTTGTATATTTTCTAGTTCAGTTTATTATTTTCTTTATATGTTTGTCAAATTTAATTTATGGCCGTAGTTTTCTGGATATTGTCGTCTTTCCTTTCTGCTCCTGCTTGGTCCCATCCTACTGCCAGTGGCTTCCCGACGTTCCATATGCATAATTGTGCTGTCTCACCTGCATCAAATTCTGGTCTCTTGGCGTGGCTCCTCGCTCCTTAATATAGCTGCTTTGCTGTTTCCGAATAGAATCCGGTAATTGTCTCGGATCACTCGATGCCCTGTTGGTCCCATTATTGTCTGTAACATAGCTCTGTAAAGGGTAATTTGTTTGCGTAGTTGCTACAACCATTGGCGGTGACGTAGTTCCACTGTTCGCTCCTCCCTCGTTTTCTACAGGCTGATTCTGTTGATATGGTGCCAGAGCGACTCCGGGGGTACTGCTGATATTTGGCTGGGTCAGAGCCGAACTACCAAATGGCCGAAATCCACTAATATACCCTCCAGTATCCATCAAAGACGTGTTTGGTATGTCACAATGAAGCGGGGCGGAGCTATTCATTGGCATCGGCGGCCTCTGCTGTGGTATGACCTGACGTTGCAACAGATCATATTCATTGCGATTCACCATATTATCAGAGTGAAAATAACCACTAGAACCCATCTGATTATCTGCTTCATATCCCAAATCCACCGGCACCGTCTTTCGAAGAGGTCCGCCATAATACGGAGGCATTGGCGGTCCTCGAGACGGTCCCCCTTGGTATGCATTGTTTGCCAAAGATCCGTCAATAGCGTGATAATTGTTAGACGACCGATTATTTCCGAGAGGAATTCGGAAATTCTGTCTAGACATGAGCTCCTCCGAGATCTTCATTTCCCTAAGCCCTGGAGTCTTACTAGGTCGCGAAAACTTCTTTGACTTGGCCTCTTCCAGATTGTAATAGCTCACCAAATGTAATGTTTGGCCATTTACTACAATACTGATTGTTCGCTTGATAAGACCGTCAATCTTGAAAACATGACTGTCGACCAACGATCCAACAAGAGTCCTCTCATTGTACTCCTCCTCATCATCCGCAGCCTCCATTGGCCCTGCAGCCTTTCTTGAACCTTCCTCCTTATCAGAAATTGTCGAAAAATCAGCAACTGTCTTATCTCGAGGCTGTGACAGCACACTCCTTCCTTGGTCAAACGAAAAGGCACCCTTATATCCATCATACGTCTTTTGATGCTTGGCCAAACCATTATAACTAGCCCCAATGTCACTGCCATTTTCACGCTTATAAGGATACGTGTCCGAATCACTATCCATATATAAATGTCTCTTTCGGCCCTGCTTGGAACTGCGCTTCTTACCATCAGGACTAAATGGCTTCTCCAGCTGTCGATACAAGAGGAAATTTTCGTATATTCTACTGGGGCTCCAATCAATGCCGTCAGTCCATCGCTTTATCCCAGATTGGTGCTCATTGAAAACAAAGATATTACCCGACTTTATCAGCTCACCTCTTTCTCTATCATGAGGCCTCCTAGTGACCTGAGGTAAAATCCCACTAAGAACAGCCTGAAACAAAATCAACGCATCCTGAGTCGATACTACGACGCCAGTAAAGGTTGGTTGAATGTTCATGCTGAAAATAAATTAAGAGTATCTAAAGCTTAAAGCTGATACCAGTATTAAAACGAATAATTGGTCCGACAAACAAAACAGCAAAAACTAAAAAAAAGAGTTTGAAATAACCCTTGATAATGTCTTTCTTAATTATCAACAGTGAACAGAATAGTTTTGTTTCACACAAATATCTGAGACAAATATTTGCCTTTTAATATAAAGTAATTTTGACCCCGAGCCCTTGGCAACAAATTATTCTCGGGTAAAATTACCAAGCAAAGCCGATAATAAAAAAACACTAGAAATACTCAATAATATTTCAACAGTGCCTTGAGGATTTCTTGAGGATTTTTCAGCGATTTTTTTCTTGTAATAAACGTTGCTAAATGGTTCCCCCGTGATGTGTTTTGACGGCTTATGTTTAATCTTAAACTTTGAAAAGCAAAAAAACAAAAAAATAAAACCAACCTGCAAGTCACTTTGTGTCGATTTTTTTAAAGCAAAATAACTTCCAAACAGAATTTGTTTAAATGCTGTTGTTTTTTTATCTTTTACTATGATCCGTATGCTTAAACTAATACCTTGTGAACCTTCTGGAACCTCCCCTAAATTTAGCTATATGTTTTAGTTGACTTGATTTGCTTGGTTCGGCTGCAGTACCCTGATTTGTTCGTGTCGAGTAAGGAGATGATAGAAGAAAGAAAACAAGTAGAAAATGCAAAAAAAAAATTGTGATAAAAAAACTTGGTACACAAGTAATTTGAATAGTTAAAATGCCCGGTTTTGATATCTTTAGAAATATTTAAAGCTGGACAGGGCAAGCCACAAGCAAATAATGCCAAGAGTTGCAAATGGTAATGAGCATTTTCCAAAAAGTATAAATTTCAAAGGAGGGGGCCGGGATAAAAAAGAAATTAAGTTAAAAACTCGTTCATGACGGTAGGTATACTGCTCAGAGTAGTATTTCTATGCTGACATGAGCCCACCAAATTGTGGCTCAGACCTTGGCAAAGCAACAAAATATCCAATGTAACCAAACGGCCAGAGTTCCAAGACTTGAGAAAATCTATCATGTTATTACCAAGATTATTTCAAAGCCTCCGGGTTTGACTCATTTTAGCTAAAAAAAAATGCACTGGTTATGTTGGGAAAGGGCCCAGTGGTTAAGTTTAATTAATCCCTCAAATCGACTATGAGGTTTACAAGTTTAAAGTTTTTTTGAGTCATGTAGCACTTCGGAATATATTATCAAGACTATTACAAGCTCATGTTAATCACTGTTAAAAAGAATCCATTAATAATTCATGTCGGTCCTTAGTCCGAACTTGTCACGCTTGTTTTGGTTGTTTTGATTCCCGATCGATATATCATCTAAAAATCCATAATTTATTTTGCAGCAGCCAAACCAAAAAATGTCCCCATAGTAACAAAAGATAACTCTGAAATCTTCAACATCCTTGCATCAAAAAAAAAAATTAACTCTGAATATATTTTGGTTTTAGGTATCTCTTGATTATCTGCACGTATTAATTCAAGTGTATTGGCAGCAGCAGCATCTCGTAAGGCATTTCCCGGTACCTTTGTAAAAATGTACCTGACCATTTCTAACAGTTGCATCCTTCAAGTACTTAGTTGCATGAATAATTTTTTTGCCCCTTGTTTGTTAAAGAAAAGACCGACCCACTTGAAATAGATTTGCTTTTTTGCCCCTATGACGCCCTCCACTGGTGCCTATGATCCAGCTTTTCCCACCTTATATTGCTCGATTTGATTATGCAACTTTGTTCTTGGTATGCTCTTAATTCCTAAGTCCGTCATAGTGTTGGCCCCTTGTTTGCTTTTTCTTCTTCTTGGCCGTGTGTGCATTCCTATTTGGTCGCGCATAATATTTCAACCGAATTGGATCGGATTTGCTCCGAAATTAGCGAGCACAAATTTCCTGCGGCTTGTCCAATAAATCCGCCACTATGTGACATAGAAGACATCAATTATGGCTGCCCACCATTTTCCACAAAAGTAAATATAAGGTAATAGATAACAAAAAGCTCTTGACCGGCTTATTCCGAGACATCTTCCACAAATATAACAAAAAAATTTGTGCTACATGTGGGTAATGTCTCAATTCTTTACATCAAAATGCCATGTCATGCAATCAATCGAGCTTGCCCGTTGTTAAAGGCGGTGGGCTAGATTTGAGTGAAATGCTACGGCTCCTTCGCTTCAGATACCGTGTCCAACCATAGTACGCAATGGCGCATAATACTGCAACCAAAGGCCAGGTTCGTCGACGCACAACACTCTTAACATAGGTGTAGTACCCAGTTAGACCCTCGATATCCAGTTTGGGTTCTAATTTGTCTTGTAAAATAGATTCCAATGTATCAACAATCTTGGACCTTCCAATTTCGATATATCGCCCTGATACGTCACGATCCCAGTATCGCACGGCTCCATTGACCTTTTGATTGACTATTATTCTGTACTTGGAGTTGTCTTCGTGCCCAAATCGCGCCTTGAGCCATCGTTCCCAGAACACTCCGTCAATCCATGCAAATCCAACCGTTGGTTTCTTGTCTACAATCACCTTGATTTTTTTGGCATTCTTCTCTGCTTCATCGTCCTCTTTGTCTTTTGCCTCTTCGATCTTGTGTTGCTTCTTGCTTCTCTTCTCTTCTAATTCCCGTCGGCTTTCGCGGTCCACGTTATGCCCATGAATCTGGGCACTTTGCTTCATCTCTCTAATAGCAGCCGTGCGCTTCTTCTCATCACGTGGATCAATCACTGCTAGAACCACATATTCAGCATGTTCAAGAATCTTTTTAGCATTAATTGGTGTGAATTGAGGAACAACAGCCAGCCAAGAGTCAGTTACCCAGTCTGACAAAAGAGCGGCATCCCGTAACTCCTTGGGTCCCTTATTCGGATACATGGAGAAATGCTGCTTGGTATCAGACACGGCGTATAGGGCGGGGAATCGCTGGACCTTGAAGTTTTCTATGAGCTCCGTGCTGTTTGTTTTGTATATCTTGGCAATATTGTGGGTATCCAGGGCTAGACGAGTCATGGCGTCAAAGTCCTCAGAAACGGTTGATTCATCGTAAAAGAATAAAAAGACCGAAGATTCGTAGGTTTCTTCAAGTATGCCGTCAAGCTGCTCCACTGTTTTGACTGAGTCCATGTTCTTTGCATTGATGACAGTTTCAGCAAACTTAGAGAGATCTCCATATCCACGAAGACCCTCGTAGTGTATACGGCGACGACCCTCGAAGTAGAATATGCTTGGAATGGCCTCGATGTCCATGTCACGACACAGCTGTCGGTCAGTTTCGCAGTTGACCTCGCCAACGTTGAGTCGGCCCTTCATGGATGCTGCGATCTGCTCCCATGCTGCCTGCATGTTACGACAGTGTGGGCATAGCGGGGAAAACACCTTGATGATCCAAGGATCATTGGTAGCGGTGATTTTCCGAGTAAATGTCTGGTGATCAAGAGGAACAGACACTCCAGAAGGATTGGGGAAAGAGTCGTCCAATGGAGCCACCGACGGTTTCGGCGAACTTGGGTACTTGTCATTGACCTTGACTGTAGAATCCGGGTATGCAGGGAACTCCCGTGATACGGTGGCCGAGGCACTGGACGAGGCACTTGGAGTAGCCTTCTCGCCGATTGCTTCTAGTGCAAACTTCTTCAGGCCCTCCTTGTCCCGGTTGTTAACGCCCATTTCTTGCTCCTTTTTCCCGTCCTTGTACACAAACAGACTCGGATATGCTTTGATGTCCTGGCCATTACATAAGTCGCCATTCTCCACACAGTCGACTTTGGCGAGTTTGAGCCCCTTTTTGGCAAATTCCGCCTCGTTGTCGACATAAAACTGATTCCACGTCGGCGCAAACATCTGACAATGCATACAGTAAGGACTGAAGAATTCCACCATCCAATAACCCTTCTCTATGGTCGAACTGAAGCTGTCTTTGTTGAGTTTCGGCGCAAGTTTGGCGTCGTCCGCCTCGTATCCGCCCGATTCCAGCTTGTGAAATGCATCCTGCCCGGCCTCCTTGCTCGGAGGCGCTCCGTATACCAGTGCTATTTGAGCCAGTAACGTTATCCAGATGCCGGTGCAGAAAACATGGAGTTTCATGGTGATTCAAAGAGTTGCTAGGCAGAGAAACAAAGTGATGCGTGGGAGAAAAGAGGGTTTCAATGAGCTATTTTAAGGGATGGAATGGGGGGGTTATATGGCGGGGGTCGGGTTAGGGGATGGGATTTGGTGGAGGAGGGGTATATTGGTGAGTTTAAGTTAGTATATGGTATATATATTGAATTATTTGGTGAATTTAGAGAATTTGGAGGACTTTCATGTTTGAGGTCCGAGGTCACGTGGTTTAGGGTTGATTTTGAGCAAATTATCTTAGGTAGGGTAAGTGAGATCTGGAGTGTGGAATGTTTTGTGATGTTGGTTTTATGGTTATTGGGTGTTAGTTCTTTTGTATTTTGGTCTTTAATTGTTTGCTGGATTTGTTGTTGTTGTGTTTGTTAGGTTCTTGTTGTCGTTTTCATATAACTCCGATAGGGATATCTAAGTAGATCTAGCAGGGTTTTTATTGCAAAATAGCTCTAAATTTTAATTTGCATTTTTTTGATTTCGATCACTTTATATCAGTTTGTTTATCAGTAATATACGGGTTTTTTTTTCTGTTTTACTCGAATTTTAGTCTTATCGTTCTTTTTCTCTGATAATACGTCTGCTATTTGAATGGCATACAAGAGCAGATTCAGATGAAGATTGCAACTAAAAGCCGAAATGCAACCAAAACAGGCCAAAACAACCTAAATCGGACATAAAATCACAAAATCAACATTAATTCATATATACATTCCAAATTTCCATATTACCTACCTAAGCAAATGCGGAGAAACGTCTGCGGAGTTACCAAATACGGCAACATATAACCTCACTCTTAATCACCATTTATCACCACAGCATAAGGAAAACACCTTCAATTAATACAAAACTACCATAAAAACTCATTCCCTCTCTTATCCCCATATTCCAACCTTCCCCTCCCCCACTTTATCCCATACATCATTGTTACTTAAGCTCACATCATCTCTTCATCTAACCACCATGGGTATTAGAATAGCAATAGGTACGTAAAACAAACTACAAGAAAAACACACACACTGACACTCAGACCGTGGAGGTACCTTCACCGACGTATGCGCTAGAGACGATAACAAGGAAATCATCTTCAAGCTCCTCAGTGTTGATCCAGCCAACTACGACGATGCACCTCGAGAAGGGGTTCGACGAGCCATAGAGAGCATGACGAACAAGAAGATTCCTAGAGGCCAGAAGATCGATCTTAAGGGCATCGACTCTATTCGTATGGGAACCACTGTAGCTACAAATGCTCTGTTGGAACGAAAAGGAGACCGGGTAGCCTTCATCGTCACCAAAGGATTCAAGGATATCCTGCGAATTGGGCAACAAGCACGACCGAATATCTTTGATCTGAGCGTGGAGAAGCTCGGCCAATTGTATGAGGCGGTTCACGAGGTCGACGAAAGGGTGACTATCGAAGGATACTCCGAAGACCCTGATCCCGAGAAGATAGACGTTGATTCCGACGACCAATTGGAGATCGGTGTGTCAGGGGATATTATCAGGGTTCTTAAGAAGCCCGATATTGCTGAAATCGAGACGATTCTCGACACTATTCAGGCCTCAGGGATCCGATCTCTGGCCATATGTCTCATGCACGGGTACACATATCCTCAACATGAGCAAATCATTGCCAAAATGGCCCGTGAGAAAGGATTCACCGATGTTTCAGTTTCGAGCGAAATCCAGCCGATGATAAAGCTGGTCTCGCGTGCAAATTCAGCCGTCGCCGACGCCTACTTGAGCCCTATAACCTCCAGATACATCTCCACATTTGCCCAGGGATTCAAAGGAGGACTCGACGAGCTCGGAAACAAACTGCTGTTTATGCAATCAGACGGCGGTCTCGCCAACTGGTCACGCTTCTCGGGCCTACGAGCCATTCTCTCGGGGCCTGCCGGTGGAGTCATTGGATACGCACGAACCTCGTACGACGGAACAGCTCCAGTTCTGGGATTCGACATGGGCGGAACCTCAACTGACGTATCACGCTACAACGGCCAATTAGAACATATATTCGAAACTACAACTGCTCAGGTCACTATACAGGCTCCACAGCTGGACATCAACACAGTGGCTGCTGGTGGAGGATCCATTCTGGCCTGGAAGAACGGCCTGTTCACTGTTGGTCCGGAAAGCGCATCTGCACATCCAGGACCTGCCTGTTACCGAAAAGGCGGTCCTCTGACAATCACCGATGCAAACCTGTTTCTAGGTAGAATCGTTGTTGACCGGTTTCCTAAGATCTTCGGTCCAAACGAAGACGAGCCCTTGGACGTGGAGATCACAAAGAAGAAGTTCCACGAACTCACCAAGCAGATAAACAGCGACAGAGAGACTACAGGGGATGATCTCACACCCGAACAGGTGGCCATGGGGTTCATACTAGTTGCAAACGAAGCCATGTGCAGACCGATCCGATCTCTGACTGAAGCCAAGGGAAACGAGGCATCTCAACATACTCTGGCCAGCTTCGGAGGTGCAGGAGGACAGCATGCGTGTGATATTGCCGAGAGTCTGGGAATCGGCAAGGTAATTATGCATAAACACTCGTCCGTATTGTCTGCATTTGGAATGTCCCTTGCAGACGTTGTCGTCGAAGCTCAGCAGCCAGAGTCATGTGAATTGAACGCAGACGAGCTCGTTGGACTGAATCAGCGACTGGAAAAACTTGCAAACGAAGTCACCAAGCAGCTTGAACAGCAGGGATTTGCCAGAGAGGCCATTGACGTGGAGAAGTATCTCAATGTTCGCTATCGAGGTACAGAAACGTTCATCATGGTATCTGGCCCAGATTACTCGAAATCATTCATAGAACAGCACCAGAAGGAATTTGGGTTTTCGCTGGATCGCGTCCTCCTTGTAGGCGATACAAGAGTCCGAGGAATAGGCAAAAGTTCGCTTGAAGAGAACCTTCTGCCTGATTCAGCCATCAAAACCGTTGAAGCTCCTCCTTCGAAGAAAAAGATCTCAGTCTACTTTGAAGGAGGATGGAAAGATACTGATCTTTATGGGCTAGACGAGCTGAAAACAGGTGCTCGAATACCTGGACCTGCAATCATCCTAGACAAGACTCAGACGATTGTTATCCAACCAAACGCAACAGCAGTGGCTCTAGCAAACCACATTGTCATCGACATCAAGAGCACGAAGTCCGTTGTCGATAGCACAAAAGTAGATCCCATCAGATTGTCAGTCTTTGGCCACAGGTTTATGAGTATTGCTGAACAGATGGGCCAAACACTGCAGAAAACCAGCATTTCCACCAACATCAAGGAAAGACTCGACTTCTCCTGTGCTATATTTGACCCAGACGGCGGTCTCGTGGCAAATGCTCCTCATATACCCGTGCATCTGGGATCCATGAGCTCGGCTGTGGCTTTTCAGAAACAGTACTGGGAAAGCCAGGAACCGTCTCAACGACTCAAGCCAGGCGATGTCCTAGTAGCCAATCATCCTGCATACGGAGGCTCTCATCTACCGGATATCACAGTGATAACACCAGTGTTCAACAACAGCTCAGATATCATCTTCTGGGTGGCTTCTAGGGGCCATCATTCTGATATCGGAGGTATCACAGCCGGATCAATGCCGCCCTTTTCCAAGGAAATATGGGAGGAAGGAGCTCGAATCAAGGCGTTCAAGGTGGTCTCAGATAACAAGTTCGACGAGAAAGGACTCATCTATTACCTGTATGATGAACCGTCGCAGCACCCAGGATGCAGTGGAAGTCGAACGCTTTCAGACGACATTTCCGACCTGAAAGCCCAGATTGCTGCAAACAACAAGGGAATCAACCTTATAACGTCACTTATCGGCGAATATGGACTCGACGTGGTCCAATTGTACATGCATGGCTTCGAGGATAATGCTGAACGAAGCATTCGCAACCTGTTTAAGAACGTGTACGAGCGATTTGGCGGAGACCTAGAAGCTCATGACTATGTCGACGACGGTACGCCTATTCATCTCAAAGTGACCATCGACCCCAAGACCTGGGATGCCGTCTTTGACTTCGAAGGAACAGGCCCTCAAGTCTATGGCAACCTCAATGCTCCTAAGAGTATATGCTATTCGGCAATATTATACGTGCTTCGGTCAGTGATATCGGAAGACATTCCTCTGAACCAGGGATGCTTGGCACCGTTGAAAATCCTGATTCCTGACGGTACAATTCTCTCACCAGCTCCAGATGCTGCTACTGTCGGAGGTAATGTCGAAACCTCACAGAGAATCACCGACGTGGTCCTGAAAGCCTTCCAGGTCATGGGAGCATCACAGGGAACATGCAATAACCTCACGTTCGGTTTCGTAACCAAAGACGAGTCGGGCAAGTCCAAAGGATTCGGATACTATGAAACAATTGCCGGTGGAGCAGGTGCAGGCGAGGGATGGCATGGCCAGAGCGGAGTCCAGGTGCACATGACCAATACGCGTTCTACAGACCCGGAAATACTGGAGAAGCGATATCCCTGTATTCTGTGGGAATTTTCACTGCGAAAAGGCACTGGAGGAGCAGGGAAATTCAACGGAGGAGACGGAGTGATTCGAGATATCCAGTTCCGACGGCCTATTCAGGTGTCGATTCTCAGTGAGAGACGCACAATGGCACCGTTTGGAATCCGAGGCGGTCTTGATGGAGCTAAGGGCCGTAATCTCTGGCTCAAGGCAAAAACAGGTAAAATTGTCAGCCTAGGAGGGAAAAACACCGTGCTCATGGACACGGGAGACCATATCATTGTCCAGACACCGGGAGGAGGTGGATATGGAAGACATAGGGATGAGGAGGTTGAACGAGAGAAGAAAAGGGTGTTTCAGCCCCGTGCGACGGGCAGTTTCCACGAACGGCAGGCGACAGCAGCGAGTCTGTAGGGAGGGATTCCAAGCTGTGATCTTGTTTAATAGCCGCAACGCTATTAGCCTCCATGGGGGTAGCACTCGTAGCGGAGAGGGACTGAGAGTGTCATGCTGCTCAATAGCTGCTCAATAGCCATGAGATAATCTAGTCGCCAACTCTGTCGGTAGCACTCGTATGTAGTTGCACGTCAGATAGTCGGACAGTCAGATCTTAGTCGCACATCAGACCGCAGTTCGTCGCCCACCACTGCGCTCTTTCAGACCGCAGTTCGTACGTCACTCCAGCACCGTCGGATCCCATGACGGAATCGTCAGATAATACGCACTGGCATCGCCTAGCTGCTCCATGTCCTCTGCCGTCATCTCGAAGTCCAATGCCTGGAAATTCTCCAAAATTCTCTCAGACCGCACAGATTTCGGCAACGGTATACAGCCGAACTGAATGCTCCATCTTAGGAGAATCTGCGCCGGACTTTTATGATATTTTTCCGCTAGCTGTAGCAGATGGCCGTCATCCAAGCGCATGGCATGAGCCAGCGGCGAAAACGCCTCGACAACAATACCGTTTTCTCGACAAAAGCCCACAATATCAGTATGCTGAAGCCAAGGATTCAGCTCGATCTGGTTAATGCTCGGCCTGACTTTAAGCCCGTTCCATGAAAGCAGTTCCTTGAGATGATGGACTCCATAGCAGGACACCCCGATATCCCTAATAAGGCCGGTTTGAACGAATTCCTGCAAAGCCTGCCAGTTCTCCAGACGGACTTCTCGCCCTCCTTGAGGCGAATGAACCAAAACTACGTCTATATATCCCAGAGGTTTGGCCAGATCAAGGCACTGCTCAAGGGCCTTCTTAGCCCTCTGGTAGCCGAAATCATCCATCCACAACTTCGTCGTATACACAATAGAGCTCCTAGGGACCTCAGGATGCCGTTCCAGAAACCGGGTAATCCCAAGAACTGTATCTAGCTCGTTTTCGTAGCCTGCAGCAGTGTCGATGAGCCGATACCCGGCCTCGAGGGCCTTCTCCACAGCCTCAGCCGTCTCTTCCGGCGGTATAAGATATACACCAAACCCAATTGAAGGAAGCTGTTTACCGGATTGTAAATTTAACGTCATGGGAAATTGTGGGGGATTCTTTATTGTAAAAACTGGGGGAGTTTTTATATAGCACGGTCACGTGGGCACATCAGGCGATATACCGCATTAGGAAGCCGAGCCCATGATAATCCAATATATAAAAAAAAACCACGTCATTCGTCATATATAGTTATAATCATAATCTACAAATATTAAAGCCAGCATATACCCAAATTGAAATATAAGGTTTTGTTGAGGGTGCATCAGACAACTGAGCCCGTTTTTTGGAGGACAGCCATGAAGGATCAGACAGGAAGGATCACACATGAAACAAGAATCGTACCTGAAACAAATCGTACCTGAATACAAGTACAGGCGTTAGACCAGCTCTACGCCTCCTTCACTCTACCTCACCATCTTTCGAAACGCCTTCTTCACCAGCCCGATTCGCTGCGTCGTCGGACTCTCACTCAGTTTGATAGCATGCATAGGGGACTGAATGATGCGTTTTTCCCAGGGATTGTCCACTGAGAAGGACGACAGTTTTGGCCGTTTCTGCTCCACCAGTTCTGTGGTCGAAGGCAGCATGTTGGGGTTCAACACATAGCTGTTATGCGAGGTGATTTGCGGCTTCTTCTTCAAATCACTGCTATCGGCACTTTTCACCATGGCCTCCAGCATGGACTGCTCGAGAACCATGTCGATGTTGCTGAGCGACGACGGAATGGCCTCGTCGGTCGACTCCACTATTTGTGGGCCTGGGAGCTTTTCCTCCTCGACCGGCGTCTGCGGGCTCGCCGACATGCCAAACTCGGGAACTTGGCTCAGAGGAGGCGTAGCATCCATATATTCGCCGCTGGCTAATGCAGGAGTCGCCGTATGTTCGGTATCAGTAGGTGTGGTCAGCACGACCTGGACGTTATCGTGAGATGCATAACTGGCGTTTCTGCTGGCAGTAAACAAGCGCCGAGCAGACTGCCCCGACGAATTGGACACTGTGGACGAAATCGACCGAGCATAGGTATATTCGTTATCGCCAAAGGAGCTGTTACTCATCATGGTACGGCGGCTACCAGAAACCAAGGACCCTGCAGATATCGAGCTTTGGCGATGAACAGCCGAACGAATTGACTCGGTATCCATGGAGCTGCTGCTTGAGCGCGCCTTTATGGCTTTTTGTAATCGGCTATTATTGACGGACATGACTCGTCGCCCGGAGGAAAATACGAAACTGATTATCAGTGAAATATAATTTATCACTTTGAAGCCCCGACGGCCCACTCTTATATTTATTTACCACTTTAGCCTTTTACCCCTAGTCTTCTGTTATAGGAAAAATTGCTTTTCCGCTATTGTATAAAATGAAGATATAACGCAGTGAGGCTCAAAGACGGCTGGGTGCTAAAAGTAACTAAAAACAACTGCAGATGGAAAAACAACAAGGATCAATGGATTGGTTATATATGCGAGTTTGAACAGAATCGACCTATATGATACCTCGAGGCGAAATGCCCTTAACGAATATCCCCTTTCCCTAAGTCTAATTCATTTACGGTAAAGTGGGGTGAGTGATAGCCTGATGTATAAAAAACCATCCGATATACCGGGGAGGTCCATGATTTCTTCCACTTAGGGTAATCGTAAGGGAAAACCCGGCATTTTGACGATATCTTACATTGAAAAAACGGTTTCTAGCAGAAAGATATGAATACCTACGAATTCCATAGAAACCCCCTTTTCCTTTCAAACCGCCTATGCCGCCAAACAAGGCCTGGAACGATCGTCGATCCATACTTGTCGATCTTTGGGCCGTGCAACGCTTCAAAATGGATAAAATCCAAACTACTTCCAAATAGCAACCATCACATTAATCCTATTGTAGCGAAGCCCTTCTCCTGACTAACGCCTTGTTTGCATTTAATTTCACTAACTTTGGTTTAAACGAAGCGGCTAACTTCTACAAGGCTCTGCTCCCTTTGTTGGGCCAGGTTTGTTACGACTGTCCCAAATAGGATAAAGTCAACCTCTATCTGCAAGTCTGCACGTGGACCCCGATCGATCTGTAACAAACTTGTAGCAAGGTATATTGGATGTTGAGAGGGTGGTTTGGTATATAATTGTTCTGGTTTTATACGGCCGCTATCAGATTTAAGTTAAACACCGCCCATATATCCATATCCTTCGTTCATGTTGTAATGCCGTTATCTATGACACCTCACTTCCCGGCCCTTGCCCTAGATGCATTTTTTCCCAATGCATCCTTGTAACAAAAAATATGACCTGTCGAGCCGAGCCGAGCCCCCTGCTTAGCCGCTAGGACGAATGGATTCCGCCTTTTTTTCAGTTGATTGCTGTTTGGAAGATGTTTTTGTCCAATGAAACAGCGTGGTAGAAAATGACAGGTATCTGGGCCAATCATAGAGTATGTTTAACTCGTTTAGAAAACATAGCATTAATTAGAATAGCATAACTTAATGACTTCCTAATAAAGAAGCTAAAATATTCTATATCTTATAATCTACTGTATTCTCCAACCTACATCAAAGCTTAAAACTTTATTCAGGTGGTTATTTGCATTTGACGATCTGTTTCATATGTCTGAATTTCTTTTGATGGTAATTTACGGTTTCGGTTAAGCAGGGCGTAGGCTGAAAAACAAACGACGGGGTGGTTCAAAGAAGTGGGGTGCTTTATAGGGTTTGTACGTGTGTTCTATGGGGTTTATAGAGGTGTTTACGAGGATAATAAGGTGCTTTATTGAAGTGTAGAAGTGCTTTATAACGGTAACACGAGACTAGAATTGCTTTTTTAGTTTGTCTTACAGATAACTCTTACTGATATCGTATACTTTTACTGACATGATATGATCTTATTCACACCACACTCCATCACAGCGATGCACATTACCATTAAAACAATTGAATCCGATTGCAGAAGCTTAGAGATATCTGCTCACAGCTCAAAGACATAGCCCAGTAACAATTGTAAGATGCAAGATTTTTCCAAAAATCGAATTTCAGTAGAATAAACTCATCGCTATACGGTGATAAATAAATCATTTTGCGAATCAATAAAAAAGACGTAGAATGAAACTACACATTCTGAATTGACCACATTCAATTGAAAAATCGTACAGAAGACTAAACATCTTTATCCGAATGATTCTTATCTAATTGATTCGCTACCATAGGCTTTTCTTCAGATACTGCTCTAAACGAATCTTAGGGATTTGCTGCATATGAACACTTTTCTCCAATATAATACCCATACTTGTAAAAGACCATAGTGCAAGGAACTAAAATTGTAGCAAGACATCCTAGCAAAGTTCCTGCCCATTGAATGCCCAGATTCTTGAACGTGATTCTGCAATAAAGGAAATGCAGCTCCAAATCCGGATCTTAGCAGCGTATTTGCAGATATCGCTGAAGAAGCCAACCTCAAATAGGAGTCAATGATATAGCACCGAGAAATATGCCTAGCAAACCGAAAGCAAGTCCTATAGTAGGAACTGTCCATTGAACTTGGTAGGCTCCAGCCCACATGAGGCAGCCAGCAGCAAAGAAGGCACCAATGACAATATTTCCTTAGACATCACTGGCAACTTAGTAGAGTCGAGTTTTTTGACATAGCTAGGCTCGAAATATACCAAATATGCTGCACATACTAACACCATGCCGATGAGCTTACCTGTGTATGGAAGATAGACATTTCCACCTTTCCAGCCATAAGTCGAGAAGATAATAGGAACAGCCTCGAGGCAAACATAAAGAATTCCATACACCACGCTGTGGTATAATGTAATGACGAGTAGAATCGGTTCACGAATGAGCATTTTAAGAGGCTTGTGAATCGTGAAAAGATATCATGAGTGTCAAGCTCTATTTCTTCAATTGCAGATAGCCCAGTTTACAATTTCCTTACAAGGAGTAGATGCTCGGATAGGCGGATAAGTCCCCTCTACTAAGTGGTAAACCACCGCCAACATCAGGGCTCCCATTATACCACTGATAATTGAGTCCAACGTCAACCGAGATACGAATTGCCAATATAGCCTTCGACTATAGAACCAATTGATGGACCAGCCATGATCATAAGAGAAATAGCTGTTACAATGAGTCCGCGTTTGCGGCCATCAAACAAATCGGCACACGGGGTAGCAGTCAGAGTGATAGTGCAACACCAATGACGCACCTAGAGAAATTCCGCTGTGGATAAAAGAATAAATATGGCTAAGGCAAAATTTTGTAAGTTATGATAATCTTTTTTTACCAATTTCAAGAATTGACGATCATTTTCCTTTTTAGTCGTCTACCAAGCTCAGAGAGATATTACCGGAATAACTATCCAACAACTTTATCGGAAAAACAAAAAAAACGTTATTTTAAAATTATCTTGATACTGTAACAAACATTATCGCAAATTAACCTCAAATAAATTCAAATATATTATAATATGTCAACTTATTGATAATCCCCCACCCAAGCTTCCTTCACCCTCCAATAAATATACAATTAATGTCACCAAACCCAGTGCAAAGACAAGTGATCTATAACGAAGATTCAATTGTTTAATTATAATCCTCTTTTAACTTGATTTACTCGGCTCCCGGTCTTTTCCAGGTCTCCGTTGGCTAAGCTGAACAAAGTGCTCTGCTCGGATTTTTCCGGGTTTAAGCTGGCCTTAGATTTGATCTCGACTCGCTTTCGATCCGGATTGACAAATCGACTGGGGATTTGTTTGTTGAGAGTAGAATTGAATTGATACTTCATTGTGATGATAATAAAAAGGCTTTGAAACTGCTAATGAATGGTAAAAATCCACAGGATGGGCTCTCCTTATATATTCCACGGTTTTGCATCTCGTGGTGGCGAAGCGTGACTCAAGAGTGACACATTTGACACATTCACATTTGACATTTGCCACATGACGTTTGCGGAAATATTTTCCGGACCGCCACTCAAGGGTGAAAAATTTTATTAAATCCTTTGTGGGAAATCCTGGGGTCAATGTGACGCATTAACGGCGTTCCTGTTTTACCGAAACGGAAGAACGATCCGAATGTACTTCAAACAATGGAATACAAAGAACAAAGGTATTGGATTGAATAGCGCATCTTTCAAATAATTATCTTTATTAGATATTATATAAACAATTATCCGAATATATCACAAATGCATATATTTGTATTTTTTCAATTTTTTACTTGAAAATTTGAATTTTTTTTTTACTGCCATCGCAGATCGTTGTTCAGCCGTGCAAACACCAAATTAGGTAATTAATGGTACAAAAATTTCCAGAAATTTTACCAATAGTAACAAGAGTCAGAGAAATCCATTCAATTGAGTACAATTCATTCAATTGAATTCCCGAATAATAAATATCTCAATAAATATTTTTTAGTTATCAATTATTCTTTCAGCTTCTCCTCCGCGAAAACACACTGCTCAATCTAGAAGAAAACCCCGAGTTGGAGCTTCGTCCTGACAATGAAGGTCTCAAGTGCAATCCATCTTTTCGTTCAATTTGTCTTTTGACCTGTTGGTCAAGGGCGTGAAGGCCTGAAAGGGCTTGGTAGTCTCTCATTATTGTGAATAGATAGTTAAGAGTATTGTTTGATGGTTCAAAAACATGGGAAACTACATGGATATTTATATTCAAGGAAATTCTAGAAATAGATTAAATGTCACTATTGCCACTATTGCCACTCTTGCCACTCTTACCAGGGTTATGATCTTTTTACTACATTGGTATATTGCCACTGTTTTGAGGTACCAATGTTGGTGCAAAATGACTCAGAGTGATGACAATGTTGGAGGTTATGACACGACAGGAACCAGTCTGGATTAGTCAGAGAATGTCATGGGATAATAGTAATGTAAGAGTATGTAAGAATATGTAATGAGTAATCTGAGAGATTAATGAAATATGTAATTGAAGTGTTTTCGAGCCAATTGGTTGATGTTTTCATGTTGTCGGAAGCCGAAACGCATATTTCAGGTACGCAACGTTTCCATGGCAACGACGGCATCGACAAACCTCCAAAACAACAACATGAAAATTCAATGAAAAATGAGGAAAATATGTAACAAAGCGGGTTAAATTGCAGGAGTAGGGGTATAATCAGGGGAGAACTCTAATAAAGGTACTCTGGAATATATCGTAAATAGGTACATCATGGCTCGTTATATTCCATTATTGTAAATAAATAAATAAATAAATAAATATATATCTAATATCATATTTCCCCTATTATCCCCATCCCCTACACCATCTTTACCATCCCTGTTACGATCCTTGCGTTTCATTTCCTTTCGTTCCTGTTGCGTCCTGTTACGTCCTCTTCCGTGCTCTGTTCCATCATCTCTCGTCTGATTCGCCAGTCCATCACCTCCTTGTCCAACCCCCAAATATATATCCAACATCGCCCTCGCAACATTGTTTCCTTCTTTCCATCAACTTGTTTGCATTTTTTACTTTGTGTTTTTCCTGTGAATTCCTGCGCTTTTGCTTGCTGCTCTTTGGCTCGCGTGAACACCACCAAAAGTCCCGTTTAGTACGCGTTGCACCGCATTTTGCATTTCAACCAACAACCACCAACAAACATGGACAACGTCATGTCGACGCGGCCGATGACTGGTAAGTGGGATGAGGAGACGAGCAATATATGCTTATTTATTTTATTTTTATACTAATATTTAGTCAAAGTCGTTTACACGTTCGACAAGTCTCATTCCATGATCTGCCTGGCCAGAAGCTCCGAGCTCATTGACGTGCCTGTCGTTTCTGCTGACCATTCACAGAACATGGGAATCGTCGATATATCCAAATGTTTGGAAACCGTCTGCAAAAGCTCGCCTGAAATCCTCTCGACCGACGTCAATGACTACGTCGTGTATTCCAAGGATATCAGCGAAAGCACCCTGGACGGCATCTTTGTCGGTCACGGGTTCTTGTCTACGCTTCTTCTACGCAGTCCCGATGTTCCTTCCGAGGAAGCTACCGAAGATCCTACTTTTATTGTTGGAAAAGTATGCCCTAGTGTCATTCCTATCTACAATGCTATGGAGACTCTGGAGGTCCACTTGCGCCTCAGCCCCGTGCTGAAAACCCAACAATCGCATTACGTTGAATCTCTCAAGCATTACAAGGGATTGGCTAACCTGGAGGCTCCTCCTGTTCGCAAAAGATCGCTCACCGTGGCCGATTTAGAGGCTTCCATGAGCCAGGCCAAGAAACAAAGCTCTGGAACGACTTCGTATTATTCACAGTATCTGGCCTCTTCGCCTGCTCCTGATGCCGATTCGCGTCCTCGAACTCTCTCTGTTGGCCGTTCGAAGTCTGAAAACAGACGTGCATCTATTGAGGAAACCATTGCTGATGATAACACCACCACACGAGAATCAGCCTCCTCTGTGGCTAGCAGCGACTCAATTGAGTCCCCAATGGCTTACAACAGCAGTGATTCCAATAGCAGTTATGGCCGAAAGTCCAGAACCAATAGCATTGGCCCCAACAAGGCCCAGTCGCCAGCCGACTCCGCACCCACCAAGCGGGCCGACCGTCAGCGATACAAGATCGACCAACGGCTAGTGGAATCCCTTGCGGAAGGCAAAATCCCCACGTACTGTGAAAACTGCGGATGCATTCGAACACCGACCTGGCGACGATTCAAGTCCCCTGAGCATGAGGACGACTTCACTCTGTGCAATCCTTGTGGCCTTTGGTACAGTGTCAAAAAAACCATGAGACCGAAGAACCTGTGGGGAACTCGAAAGGGCCGCAAGACCGGTGCTGGAGATATCAACAGCTATTTGGCCAATCAGATTGCCGTCCAGGAGGGCCGTCCAGCTGAAGATTCCGAGTCTCTGGACAACACATTGTCGTCGCCAGTTAAGAATATCGTTGCGACCTTGCAGCAGAGAGCTAACACAATGTCGTTCAACGAGTCCTCTACTGTGCGGTCATCTCCCGTTGGTACCATACAGCAGAGAGCTAACACAATGTCGTTCAACGAGCCCTCCACTGTTAGATCCTCTCCCGTTGCAAGATCAGCCTCGGTCTCAATGCCGTTACAGCTGCCAATGTCAGAAGCCACAGGACTACAGCTTCCTGGAGCCCGCAAACGACTGCCAGCCTCTACAGCACCGGCCAAAGAGCCCGAAGACGACTCGGAGTCTTATCAAGTGAGCATTGACGACTACGAAGCTAACAAGGAGAACATTCCTCCAGCTTCACCGACCGACCGGCACACCTTCGACGTCGACGCACTTTTCAAGACGCCCAAGAAAACACCGCATCGGGGCATTGAGCCGGGCTCCATCACTCCTGCTAGCAAGTGGATCAACAAGTTTATTCAGCACAGCAACAAGCTGGCGGACGAGGACGACATCTTCAAGGCATTCATGGAATCTCCTTCCAAGCGATATACTGATCATTTCTCTACGGCACTAACTAGTTTCGACGACGATATCTTCAACTCGGAAGCCACTCACGACACGGTTCCTTCGTCACCACCTCCGTCTTTCTACCACTACGAGGAGTCTTCAGGTACCAATGACAAAAAAAACATGGGATATACTACGCCGCCGCACCCCTATAGCATGTAATATAACGTGATAATTCTGCATATATCAATAATACAATCAATGAAAAAACCAACCTATTGAATAATTTTTCTGCTTCGGCTTGTAAAGGCCGGGGTTGCACGGCACCAAAAGCTCCGAATCTGATTACTCCCGATTAGGAAAGGACCAGTCACGCGACTCCACCAAGGGGAAAACCAACAAGTATGCAAATAATTCTAAAAAAAAATCCAGGGGTGCTGACAAATTCACAGGGAGTATGCTATTTAAAGCGCCCGGCCCGTTTTCCTGGGCCCATTGCTTGATTCGTCACACAATGCCCGTGTTTGCTCTATACGCAGGACCTGAAAAATTTGCGGCAAAACCCTTGCCAATGCTGCGCCCGCCACTTTTGTGCCCACCATAACGGCCGAATCCGGACTTGATTTGCTGTCTTGGCGACATCTCGTAATGAAATCCTCAGATACTGAGACAAGATATACGAGCACTTGTTAGCAGACAAGGCGGTAGATTAGTAATTATGCTGTAGTTTGTGCTGTAATATCCTGCGAAAACGCCAAACAAAGAGGTTGGTATCGTGCCAATTGGTCGGAATACTGCGGCGTATGTGTAAATCATAGACTAATCTCATCAGATAATCAGCAACAATCGCCAAAGTTGGGTCCCGATCTCAGCCAATCCGCAAAAAGAAAATGCAAACACTAAAAATTTTGCAAATATCAGATAAACTCACTTTAGGCTATCGGCAAGTCAGCAGATTATATCAAGAGCCGATATGAGGGCTGATTGGAAATGTAAAATTCGAAATATTCCAGTATCACTTGCTTTACGAGCCATTATATCCAAAAAAACCTCATCTAAAAGCTCATTACTACCATTTCACCTGCAATATCCACATTTCCGTTTTAGGGTAACATTTCCCCTAGTGGTACCGCTTCAAGGAACCAATGGTATCGTATAAAATGAAACAGAAAAGCCTCCATCAGGCGCATCCGTCAATTGTAACATTATGAGGTCTCTTCTGTGGTGCTTGTTGGCTTTGACCAGTGTTTTTCCTGCTGTTTATGCAAACAGCTATCCTTACGGGCAGAAAATCGGATATGTCTGCCAGACTGCTCTGACAAACATTACCTTTGACTGCCCTGATCCTTCCACGTGCTACTGCTACACTCCGGCCAGGAGGACCCTGGTGTACTGTGCGATGACCCACGTGAGAAACGACGACGAGCTGGAACAAGCCTTTGAAGCTCTTAGTTACTACTGCCCCAATGCCACAGCGGAAATTGTAGCCAATGACACCAAATGGGCTCCTTCTGAGGTCCAGAATGTCACTGTTGCTGAAATCGCAGGTGTCAACCTGACGTATCCCATTGTAATTCCTCCTGAAAATTACAATTTTGCCGAAAAGAGCGTATTTTCCTCCTACTATAATTACTGGGTTTGCGACATATTAGCGTAAGTATCTCAACTGCCAGTAATTTTCGGCCTGCTAACCTCCAGTGTTGGTATTATATCTTATTGGGGATTTGTCACTTTGGCTCGCAGCATCACGAATTTCGTGCATAAATTCGCCCCTAAACTTCTCCTTGCCTTTGACTGCCAATTGACTCGTTATGTCAGACAGCATTTCCTCATGCCGGCCTCGTTTGGGCGAGCGCATTCCTCGGTGATCTCAAGATATGGCTACACACATGCCATTCCTGCCAGATTCGAAACCCTGATAATTATGGGCCATTCGATTCTTGTAATTCTCGTTCTCTGCCTTGATTATCCTCTAGTCGACGGCAATTGGTGGTACGACTCGAATGCTCAGCAGCTTCAGGCGTTTTTTGGCTGGAGAGCTGGTGTCATAGCAATTGTGCACGTGCCTCTCATGTACCTGTTTGCCGGCAGAAATAACTTCCTCATATGGCTTACTGGATGGCCTGTCGACACTTTCATTGTGTTCCATCGATGGCTCGCCAGATGGATGCTGGCACTTGCAATTGCCCACGCTGTAGCATTTGCTGTCGAATTCAACGCCGGAGGCTTCCTGGCCGAGGAGTGGGCCGACGAGTATTTCATCATGGGTTTCTGTGCAGCCGTGGTCGGTGCCGTCATGATTGTGCAAGCACTCCATGTGTTTCGACAGAAATTCCACGAATTGTTCCTGCTTCTGCATATTTCGCTCGCCATAGTATTCACGGCCTCTCTGCACTACCACGTATACTTTTTGTCAGGCGGTACTCAGTATACTTATGTCACCATGGGAGTGTGGGCCTTTGACTGGCTTGCTCGAATCCTCAGGATTTTTATCGGCGGGGTCACCAGCAAAGGAGACGCCAAACTATACAGCGATGGTGTTATCAAGATGAAGATAACCTACTCGCAACTTTGGAAATTTTCTCCTGGCCGATATGTCTTCGTCTATGTGAATAGACCCAAGTACTTCCTTCAGTCTCATCCCTTCACCGTGATGCCGTCGCCATTGGAAGAAGACAAAGGCAAGCTTGTTCTCGTAATCAAGGCATGCAAGGGGCTTACCAAGAGCATTGAAAAGGAAATTCTCGCGACTCCGACTTTGACGAAACAATATCCTTTGATGGTAGAGGGCCCCTATGGCCATACCTTCCCTCTGGATCCTTATGACAACATTTTGCTCATCGGAGGAGGAGTGGGCTTCACAGGAATTTACTGCTATGCGGCTCACTTCAAGCAGTCTGATTGCCGCAAAAATATAGTTTTCAACTGGTGCATTGCCAGTGAAGCTAGTTTGGAATGGGCTCGAGACGAACTAGAGTATCTTGCGAACGACGAACGCTTCGATATTAGAATTTTCGTCAATACTCCTCTGCCATATACGGATGAAGCCATGGATGTGTCAGGAATCCCTGTTGAAGGGAGCAAAGAAATTGCCCCAGGCAGCAGCAGATCCTCAACTGCCAGTTTCCTCGTCTCCAAGAATATCAACGTCCATTACGAGCGGCTCACAACTATCGATATGGTTCGAGAAGAGCTTCAGAATGCAGCGGGAACTTCCGCAGTGGTCTGTTGTGGTCCCGGACCACTCAACGATGACGTCCGTCTGGCCGTATCTCAGAACCTCTCGAAGGTTAAAGGCCGAACAGATTATTTCGAAGAAAGTTTCAACTGGTAAAGCAAAAATTTTTGTGGAGTGGTGTGCTTTTTTGAGTTTTTTCCATGCATGACATGCAGAAACAAGAAAATTTATACCAGAAATCTTTCTGAGACAGAATTAGCGGTTATACTGATATAAATGACGAAAAAGTAGATATACGAAATTACGAATCCTTGGTTGTAAACTTACTTTTTTTGGCCCTGATACATCAGGGTCTAGAACAAATGTCCGGAGCCGGTTGAGCCCAATCAAAGACCGTCGGGCTGCAAAGTTTAAATGGGCCAAGCATTTAAACAAATATATAAGCAAAAGAAGAAGACTAAAATATTAGCAAAATTTCTCCGGTCATTGATGAAGCATCTACAAGTTCTGGTTCTATTTCTTACCCTGTTGCTGGGCAGAGGGCTTTTGGCCAATGCCTATACTGCCAAACAGGTAGCTAAAATGTGCAATATTGCCTTCACCAATATTACTTTTGACTGCGAAGGACCTAAATGCCGCTGCAGTAATAAAGTAGAAAGGTTGTCCTTAGTCAATTGCGTTCAGAGCCAGCTTGATGATACCAAGGATGTCAAAAAGGCACTCAAGAAGATCTTCAAAAAATGTAAAAACCTCACCAAAAAAGAAAAAAAACAAGATCTTAAAGAAGCTGCCAAATTAGTCAAAGATGTACCAACTGCGGAACTTATAGGAAAAACAATTAAAGATCCAATAGCTGTTCCGCAGGAGAACTTCGAATTTGCCTGGAGATGCGCCCTAGCCAAAAAAAGGCTTGCTACAGCAACAGAAAAATTAAGGTAAGTCATTGTTAATTTTTGGGCCTAAAACGGAAGCGTACCCTAACATGCAGCGGCCTTGTTTTGGGCTACTGGGCAGTGGTTATCCTAATTAGGGCAATCATCAATCTGATATGCACCTACGCGCCCAGCCTTTTGACCGCTTTTGATAATGGCATATCAAGAAAATTCCGGCAATTCTTTGTATTACCAGCAACGTTTGGCCGCAGACACGCGACTGAGATTAGACGGCTGGGATACTCGTATAGAATTCCCACCAGATGCGAAAGTCTAATTCTGCTAGGATTTGCAGCAATTAATATAAGTGCCTATTTTCCCGCTGTTCCATTTATCCGGGGTAGTTGGGTTTATAAAAGTGACACGGAGCAATTGATCTCCTTTACGGCGTGGAGAGCGGGCATTTTTGCCATCACACACGTGCCATTATTAATTCTTTTTGCGGGCCGAAATAATATTTTACTTTTTATCACCGGCTGGCCTTCCGATACATTTGTGACGTTCCATCGGTGGGTAGCCCGAGGTATGGCTGTTCACGGGATTATCCATATGGTTCTGTATATCATCAGGTACAAGGGTCTAGAAACGCTTGCAGCCCAGTGGGTTATGCCTTATTGGATCAGCGGAGTGATTGCTATGGCAGGAGTAGCGGTGATAATGGTCCAGACACTGTACTGGGTTCGGAAGAATTTCCACGAGACCCATTTGGTAATGCACATTGTTCTAGCACTCTTGTTTGTAATTGGCATACACTATCACGTGGAATTCCGAGAGGGAAATGTCCAATACACCTGGGCAACTGCAGCAGTGTGGGGATTAGATTATCTCATCAGAATCGTTCGAATGATGCTTGGTGGTGTGAACACTCAAGCTGAGACTAAGCTGTACTCGAACGGTATTATCAAAATGAAGATAAAGGTGCCTAAGTTGTACCGTTCTCATGTAGGACAGTTTGTATTTGTCTACGTTTTGCGCAGCTGGTACTTTTGGCAGTCGCATCCGTTTTCAGTGATTTTATCACCACAAGACAAGAACTGCTTGATTCTTGTTATTAAAGTGCAAAAGGGAATTACTAAAGAGCTTCAAAATGCCCTTGAAAAGCGACCGGGTAATTGTGAAAACATACCCGTGCTTCTGGAAGGACCCTATGGTAAAGCCGACCAATTGAAGCACTACGAAAACCTGCTTCTCATTGGAGGAGGAGTAGGCATTTCAGGAATATATTCTCAAGCGCATGCCATTCTCAATGAAGACGTGTCGTATGCGGCAAAGCGAGCAGTGCTCATTTGGTGCATTCGAAGCCTGAGCGATGTCCAATGGTTCAAGGAAGAGCTCGAGATTCTAGCCAACGATGCCCGAATTGAAATCCGACTCTATGTCAATACTTCTAGAGAGGAAAAGCTCGACGAGAAGAGGGAAATGGGCGATGTTAGCTCGACTACAAGCGATTCCAACTCTGAGAAGCGAAGTGGCTATGAAGACAAGACTGACGGCAGCTCTTCAATTAGACAGATAAATTCTATTGAGCTTGATAGCCGAATAACTGTTATTCATGACCGATTTGACGCTGTTTCCACTGTTCACGGTGAAATTGTTAACGCAATCGGATCAACAGCTGTCATGAGCTGTGGCCCTGGAGGCTTGAACGACGATGTAAGAAAAGCAGTCTCGCTGAATCTCTGTGAGACCAAGGTGAGAGTAGACTACTTTGAGGAGAGATTTAGTATGTAGGGGTATAGATATAGATGCCTTAAGGGGTTTTGAAGAACAGTCCACAACAGACGCATATAAGCTCAAAGGCCAATTTTTAAAGTAGTTAATGATTTGTTAGAGGAGAATAATTAGTTTGATAGGTTTTAATAGTCGAAAAACGGTATTTTTAACAGAGTCACGTGACAGAGGTTAAATATTATTACGTAATACAGTGAGCACGTGATCAATAATACGTCACGTGACGAAGGTTAAATATTATTACGTAATATAGCAAACACGTGACCGTAAGCACATCACGTGGTCTCATAAAGACGTCACGTGGTTTTTGAGATCACGTGATTTTCCAAAGGTCGGGAATTATTACGTAATATTTGAGCGATCACGTGATCCTATAAATATGTCACGTGACTCCTGCTTTTTTATATCCAACCCGTCCATCAACCCATTTTACCATCAAACCCCGTCTAAAATGCCCCGAAACTGGCCAATTGACAACCTCGATGCATATGGAAAAGTAACGACAGCCGGGGGCGAAGATCTCATTGAGTTCAAGAACTCAACCACAGTGCATATAGATGACCTAGTGCATGGTATGAAGCATATGACAAGCACAGCTACTATGCTAAAGCTGGGACGAGTAGAACAAGCAGTTAGCAGTGGGTTAATAACGGGAGAAAATGGAGAAAATATGGCAGCAGTTCAGAGGCGGATCGAGGATCCTGAGCATGATGGCTATGTGTTTAGTCACGTAGCAGCACATAGTTTGCAAGAGGCTTTTATAGCTACGGAATTGATAGAGGGATTGGTGGAGGAGAGTTTTGGAGAAGGGAAGGCAGGGAAGTAAGCTATGGGTAAAGGAGATAACAGAGAGCTGGATAATAGCACGAGTACGCAAATAAGCACGAGTACGTAAACAAGCACGAACTACCATGTTAGTAGTAAGCACGAGCTACAATGTTAGTAGTAAGCACGAGCTGCAATGTTAATAATAATAAGCACGAATTACAATGTTAAGAATAAGCAGGAACTAGATAAAAGCACAGAACTACATATTCAACAATAAGCACTAAGTACGTAAATCAGCCCGAACTACAATAACAATAAGCACGAACTAGATAATAAGAAACAGAAACTACAATTTGAAAAATGAGCCAAATCTACATAATAAACCAAAACTACGTAATAAACCAGAACTACTACAAACTACCCATCAATCATAAAACATGTCCTTATGCTTATGCCACAGCTTGACCAGCTTCGCCAGACCCTCGGTATCTACAGTTAGCATCTCTACAACCCACACCACCACCCACACCACCACCCTCTACTTACTGACTGGCGCAGAAAACTCCTTCGTACTGCTCATCATTTTCAACGATAAATCCGGATTAACTTTTCCAACAAACTCGTAAAATTGCCCTTCCTGCAAGTGCGCATCCGGGGCAAGATGCACCTGCACGTCTCCCTCTGAATCTATAACTGCTACGTCTCCCAGGCTCTTGACCTCTCCTGCCAGTTTCACAGTTCTATTGGCGAAACTCGAAAGAAGCGGTGCGTTTATAAGTGGCGTGGCTCGGAACTCGTTGCTCATTTTGGTTACGTGAAGAAGCGTGAAATCGTTTCGTGTTGCAAACGGCTGTGAAAATTCAAAGTCCCAAAGCACAAAATTATCTTTCAGTCATCGCCGCTCATGACGAAGGTCGTTTTAATAGACAACTACGACTCGTTTACCTGGAATTTGTACGAGTATTTGTGCAGGGAGGGTGCTGATGTCCACGTGTACAGGAATGACAAGATATCCATAGAGCAGGTCGAGCACCTGAGCCCGGATCTGCTGGTGATTTCGCCGGGGCCTGGGCATCCCCTGACTGATTCCGGCATTTCTCGCAAAGCCATTGAATATTTCGCAGGCAAAATCCCTGTCCTGGGCGTGTGCATGGGCCAGCAGTGCATAGCGACGGTTTTCGGCGGCGAGGTGTCGTATGCCGGTGAGATTGTTCATGGTAAAACGTCCACCATCACCCATGACGCAAAGGGCATATTTTCCGGCATTTCTCAGGACGTCGCTGTCATCCGATACCATTCGCTGGCTGCTACCTACGTGTCGCTTCCGGACTGCTTGGAAATCACCGCCAAGTCGTCCAGCGGCGTCATCATGGGTCTTAGGCATAAGCAGTACACCGTCGAGGGCGTGCAGTTCCACCCCGAGAGCATTCTTACCGAAGAGGGCCGCAAAATGGTCAAAAACATGCTGTCGATCCGTGGCGGCACCTGGAAGCAGCAGGAGCTTCTCAGGGCCCAGAACGGAGTCTCGAAGACGGAGTCTAAGCCTAGTATTCTCGATGAGATCTTCATTCAGAGACAGAAAGACGTTGCCGAGCAGGAGAAAGTTCCTCACAGCACCCTGAAGAATCTCCAGACGTCAATAGATATCGGGCTAGCACCACCGCTTATTGATTTTGTCAAGTGTCTCAAGCGAAGTAACATGTCCCTCATGGCTGAAATCAAGCGGGCTTCTCCGTCCAAAGGCCCCATTTCTCTGGAAATTCACGCTGCTAGTTGTGCACGAAAGTACGCAGATGCAGGAGCAAATGTGATTTCTGTACTCACGGAGCCGCACTGGTTCAAGGGTTCCATCGATGATCTACGTCAAGCACGTCTAGCTGTAGATCACCTGGGCGACAAACGGCCGGCAATTCTACGCAAAGAGTTTATATTCAGTGAATACCAAATAGTAGAAGCACGTCTGGCCGGTGCCGATACAGTCTTGCTCATTGTCAAGATGCTGTCGGATGATGTGCTCAGACGGCTGTATAGGTTCTCTCAGAGCATGGGAATGGAGCCGTTGGTCGAGGTAGCCGATGCGGCAGAGATGGAACGAGCACTTGCATTAGGAGCCAAGGTGATTGGCGTCAACAACAGGGATTTGCATAGTTTTGCAGTGGATTTGGATACGACGTCGAAGCTCACGAGCAAGGTTCCCAAGGGGACGGTTCTGGCAGCACTTAGTGGGATTTCGTCCAACGAGCAGGTGAGACGATATTATGAGGATGGAGTAGGAGCGGTGCTGGTGGGAGAGGCGCTGATGCGGGCGGAGAACCTGGGGGAGTTTATCGGGGAGTTGATGGCGGGGGTGGAGGGGTGAGAGAAGCCGGCTATTGAAGGTGGATATGGAGGCGGATATGGAGGCAGATTCACGGAGGCTGATTGTAGACGGGCAGTATACTCGGAAGGCGTTGTGCTCTGACTTGCTCTACTGAATATTTGCGACTTCTGATCTGCTGTTCATACGGTATCATCTGCCGTCGAGCATTCAAGACAGTTCTACCACTGAAACACACAACAGTCTCTAAGGATTTACAACACTCTAAATCACTTCTATGGATTCACAACATTATTAATCATCTTCTAAGGACACCTAACCCCCAACTCACTTTAATGCTTCTAACCCTCTAAATCACTTCTACATCATACCCAGCTCTATCACTCCACTCTCCTCGCTTGGATCTTCCAGCCCTATTACCCTATTCTCCATTACCCTATTTTCACATATAAATATAAATATAAATATCCCTTAATTTTCCTCTTCCCTTCCTCTTCATCTAAATACGTTTACCTCCATGCCCCAGCCTCTTGTACCTTGCACGGCTCCAACCAAACACGTTTGATTTCCAACCACCATGGCCATTGCAATCTCGCTCCTGTTGGCCTACGGAGCTACATTAGTGGCTATAGGGATTATCACTGTAAGTAATGGTTTCAGACATGTGACTCTAAATCACCAATTGCCTTTCCCCCCATTCTAATCTCCCCCTTGTAGATATATATAGCCTGTATAGCTCTTTCCCATACTCCTCGACCAGTGCTGGACCAAGAGACGTATTATATAAGCACGGCCGGGACTCCCAGGGCCAAAAACGGCCCGCTAAAACTCCCAAATGCAAACTCCCAACCGGCCTCGATAAAAATGTCCGTTGTCGTGCCGTGTTATAATGAAACGAAGCGGCTGGCTGTCATGCTGGACGAAGCTGTGCCTGTTCTCAAGGCATTGTTTGGAAACTCATGGGAAATTCTCATTGTCGACGATGGATCCCGAGACGGATCACCGGAATATGCTCTGCAGTGGGCTCTAGATCATAATATCGAGGAAGATCACCTGAGAGTGTGCAGTTTGGCTCGAAATCGAGGCAAAGGAGGGGCTATAACGCACGGAATGAAGTACTTTCGGGGAGAATTGGTGATATTTGCCGATGCCGATGGCGCTAGCAAGTTTTCAGACGTTGAAAAACTGGTAAATGCCGTCAAATCCGACGGTCAGCTCAGCGTAGCCGTGGGGTCACGTGCCCACATGGTGAAGACGGACGCGGTGGTTAAGCGCTCGTTTATACGCAATTTCCTCATGTATGGTCTTCATACGCTTGTATTTGTGTTTGGAATACGCAGTATTCGAGATACTCAATGTGGATTTAAGCTTTTTACTAGAAGTGCTGCCAAGGCCATCTTTCCTTATATCCATACCGAAGGCTGGATCTTCGACGTCGAGGTTCTTCTTGTTGCAGCATACAAAAGCATACCGATTCATGAGGTGGCCATTTCATGGCATGAAGTGGAAGGAAGCAAGATTGATTTGGCAAAAGATAGCATCAAGATGGCGGTGGATCTGGTGGTGATGAGAACGGCGTATTTTCTGGGCATCTACAACTGTAACAAGGTGACGGGGGAGGGTGCAGAGGGCTAGAAGTGTTTAAAGCTAGGAATTGCTGAAGGCTAGAAAGTGCTGAAATTAGAAGTGCTGAAACCTAGAGATTCTGAAAACCTAGAGGCTTAAACCTAGAGACTTAAAACCTAGGAAACTACATCAAAATCTACGGATTGCTTAAAGCTAAAAAGTACATGAAAACTAGGAAATTACGCGATAAACGTAGAAGTACACGATAACTTAGAAGCACACGATAAACTTACAAGTACACGATAACTTACAAGTACACGATAACTACAAGTACACGATAAACCGAAAAAAACATGATAAAAAAACATGATAAACCGAAATTGCACGATAACCGAAATTGCACGATAAACCGAAATTACACGATAACCGACAATTACACGTTAACCGAAAATTACATGATATTACCGCTAACTAAGACCGGTAGTACACCAACCACTAAACCGCAAACCCCCTCCCCACACAAGCACTACCTAATTATCTACTTCTTATGTCCATGTCCATACTCCTCATCTGCCGTACCTGCCATCTCGTAAACATACCCCTTGATTTTACCCGACGCCGCTCTCAGCTCTTTGGTCACCACGAAGTTCACCGGGTCCAACTTAGGCCAATTGACATACTGCATGCCATTCTGGACCAGTGTACGGACAGCCCATATCAGGGCAGCAATACAGCCAAGCAACAGAGCCTTGTTAAGCAGCCAGAATCCATCCTGCTTAGGAAATGCCAGCATCGTTGTGACCATAATTAAAGTGCCCAGAATGATATATGGCACGGCTGCTAGTGCGAACGGACGGTTGTCAACAAAAGGCGATTGCACTGCTTCATACGGGACATGTGTGCCTAAGAACAAGTCGAATTCATCCTGACGGGGCCCGTCCATGAAATTATTCTTTGCATATCGTACAATAGAGTTGTTCAGATCCTGCAGAGCACCCTCTATAGTACGCTTGCCCAGTCGAGTGAAATCCGTCTTGAGGGCTCCTGTTCCGGAATAGGCAGTGCTAACACCGTCGGCATTGTCAGCCCAAGCAGCTCTGAAGGAGCGCAAAAAGTCGCCGTCTGCTTCCCAAACCTGACCATTAGGAAGAATATCGGCCAGTTTCAATTGCTCCTGTAGAGCCCATTTGCCTAGATGCGACTGCACAACGTTGGTTCTATCGAGACAGTCCATACAGTTGGTTCGCACAACGCCATGCTGCGACTTGACAGGATGAAGGCCGCCATCGGCATCGAGTTTGGCCTCGCAAAAGCCCTGGGAATCTAGGCCCCGTTCCACCAGAGTGTCTAAAAGAACATCTACTCTATACCAGCGCATCTTGGAGCATTCCTTGTGGAAGTCAAAGTAAACATAGTCCAAGTCGTTCTTTTCCAGGGCTCCGACGACTCGCTCATAGGCCTCCTTGACAGGCAGCTCATAGCCCTTTGAGTTCACCAAGTTCACCAGGATGTTATGGCCATAGATCTTGTTCTGCTCGTCGAAATGGGCCTTTGCGGCATCAATACCGATGTTTTCCCCCAGCTTCAGCACGGGCTTGTAGCGCAGATTATTGACTTCACCCCAGTACGCAGGAACGCTTCCTCGGGTCTGCACGAACGAGAAAATCCGCCGGTTGCTGCTGTTTGGATGCACAATAAGCAGCTGCTCAGTCTCATTGTAGTTGGCCACATGGCCCTGGCTGTCAATACCACGGCGGAAGTAGCGAGTTCCTGCGCGGAATCGACTGCGACGGCTGATGATTCCAAACAAGATGGGCTGGCCGTGAATTGAGGTATGCTGAAGAGAAACCACGCCGTAAATAACGGGCTGAATGAACTCACTGGCCACGTACTTATCCACAGGGCCGGCCGACTCAGCAAACGCAATCAGATCCGAACTCACGTACCTATTCCAGAAGAACCGGTCGTCGGCCTGCTCCCACAGCGGAACACTGAGGTCCAGCTTCTCCTGGCGCTGCACGGGATTGGTGAGGTCCCAGGACGTGGAGAAGAAGAGCGACACGCGCTCCAAATGGCTTCTGAGCAGCTGCAAATACTGGCGCTCCGTCTCGTCCTTGGCCCGCCACTCCCTGAGCGGAATGAAGGCGTACCCATCGCCTCTGTAGATCTTGTGCTGGCTATTCCACAGCTCGCCGACCTCGGTCTGGGCCTTGATGAGCAGAATGTACTTGGCCATTCTCAGACGAATGATGCCCAGAATGGCCACGGCATCCTGCCTGGCGGTCGTGAGCTTGCCGGAGCTCACGGAGATATTACCCGCGGGCTTGGAAATATGCAAAAGGCTGCCGTTTTTCTCAAAAACAACCTCCTTGTCGGTGACGGAGTAAAACATGATGGTGGGAGGGTAAGTGCGAAGTGGGAGAAGTAGTACGTAAGCGGTGGAATAGGTGAAGTTAGGTGAAGTTAGGTTGAACTTAGGACTAGGGTGTATGTTAATATTTTTTTCTTAATTTTTTAAATTTTTTTATCTTATTTACTTTCTTTTCTTCTCTTATCTACCTCTTATCTTCTCTGTTCCTCCATCCTCGAGTTCCTCGATGAAAATAATAGTAGCCTTCTCTTTGGCCAGATCAAATGCATCTCGAACCAGCTTGGCACCGTCACCAATGAACATCTGGACCAGCTGAGAAGCAGCAAGCTTGAGAAACGTGGCATTGGTCTGAGCAGCACAAGCTCCTGCCAGAAGAGTTTTTCCTGTTCCCGGAGGCCCGTACATGAGCGCCTTCCCCCCCTATTTACCCCATCACTGCCAGTATCTCGTCCTCCAGCGCCCTGAACCGCTCCTCGCCTCGAGCAACATGCAGAAGCCCTCCTAGCTCAAATGCATCCACGGCCTGCTTGATTTCCTCCGTCCGGCAGTTGGCAATGACCGTTCCCATGGCCAGAATCAGCCGGTACAGCGCCTCCTGGTCCTTGAACGTTCGGCATGCCGCTATGATATTCAGCAGCCCCAGAGCCTTATCTGGGTCCGATTTGATCAAAACCCCATAATTCAGCAGTACACTGGCAATTGCAATCTGCATGGTTCCGGTGAGAATCGACGCGTCGCTGCCTGCCAGTTCCCGAATCACATCCAACCCATGGTTCTGCACCTGTTCCGACGTCACCAGCTTCCTCCCCTCAGGAATCTGAAAGATATTGACAATGGCCCGAAGCGACAGCAATGCATGTTTTGGAGCCCCAGCATCCAACGCCGAGAAGATCTGCTGTAGTATGACTGCTGTAGGCAGCGGGCTCAGGTGCGGAACTGTTATTCTTAGAATATCCAGCGACACTATGGTGTTCTCGGGCTTCCAGTTTTGAGTCATAAAAACCACCAGTTTCAACACGTCACTTGCATTGCTGCCGGTAATTCCGTCTTCCAACGCCCTCTTCAATGTATCTAAGTCCTCGCTGCTCAGTTTAACCGTCTCCACCTCGTTGATCGAGTTCAGCTGCTTCAAAATAGGTGCAGACTTATAGGCTGTCAACTGAATAAATGAGGTATGAGGGATGATTTTCAAACCCACAGGGGCCGGTGCAGGAGGAGCAGCTCTTGAGTTCGTGGCTTCCCCAATCTCTACCGGCTGTGCATTGGTCAGAATGAAGCGTACTACTTCCTCACGGTACGTCGACGGCAGATCATTGGCAGCCAAGAATCGTTCTGCTGCCTGATATGGATTGTCGGTATTATTATAAGGCAACTTCAACGGCGGCTTTCCGTCCTCAACATCCACATCAAACACATAGTCATACAACTTGCCGTTATAGGAAGCCGTTCTATTCGAAGACCCGGCTCCTCCTGTCGATGATTTACCTACAACTTCGCCGATTTTAATCCAAGAGCCCGCAGACCACTGATGAGCTTCGACGGAGCCTATAGGGCTTTTGACCATGACAATTTGGCCTTCTTTTGCTCCAGGCTTGCTGAGCACAGCAGCATCAGCCAGCTGATCCTCACTAACCTCACCGACCTGATCTTTTCCCAGGGAAGAATTAGCTACCGAATCCTCCAAATGCTTAATTTCATCCTCCGATGCCTTTCTGGAAGGATCTTGAGTGAAAATGCGTACAATACAGTCACTGCCTCCTACAGCGAAATCACCGGTAGATTCATCGAATCGACAAGTCCATAGCGAAATAGCAGGAAGCGTAATCACTTGAATACACTCACTGCTGTTGAGATCCCATACTCGAACCGAACGGTCTTCACCGGAGGAGATCAAGTAATTGGATTTGGCCAAATAGTCTACCGAGTACACAAACGATGTATGCCCATGCAAGACAGAAATGGCCGATTTTTTCGAAATGCTCCATACTCTCACAGTATAATCATTGCTGCAGCTTGCAAACTGATCGTCTGAGATTGCAGCAAGTCCCCTAACAGCATCGGTATGGCCCTGAAACGTATGCAGCAGCTTGGAGCCGTCTTTGCTCCATATCTTGATCAGTTTATCCGCAGAAGCCGTCACAAGAGCCTCCGGTAAAATGAGAGTCGCCCACACTGTAGCGTCATGCTTTAAAACGGCGATTTCCTGCCCATGGAGCCACAATCGAGCAGTACCGTCCCATGATCCACTGAACACCAGTCCCGACGATGATTCGGCATCCAGAGCACAAACATTAGCTCCATGGCCTACCAAAAACAACTTGGGCTGTTCCAATTCCTTCTTCTCATCGTCTACTTGTACGATAGTTGGGTCCTGGCCGCCAATTATCACAGAATGGTCTGATTTGATGGAGGTTACACTGTTAAGGTACTTGGAAGCCTTATAAATCACCTGTCCATGCCAATTATTGGCATCTAATTTGGACCAGCGGCGAACGGTAGAATCTCTAGAAACGGAGAATATCCGATTGGCCTGGAAATCCAGGGCTTTTATGTCTTCCTGGTGGCCTAATAAGTTTGTACTGAGGAAATACATTGGAAAGTGATGGAGAAGCGAGGAGAATAGTTCCCAATTGGGGTGCTGGGTTACCCGGGAGGGGAGATGAGGACTGAACAATAATTATTCGATATGGATATTCTAAGATTATACATGGAAGATTATATATGAATCTAATTTTCTTGTAATATACCGTACGATAGTTTAAATTGTAAGTTGAAATGGAGTTACAATGGGCCCTAAGCGGTTGTGTGATCTAGGAAGGGCCATAAATCGATTTTGGATTTTTGAATTCTTTGATGTAGCTTAATTAATAATTACAGTAAAATCGCGCTATAAAGGTATAATAAAAACAACAGCAAAATATTCTTATGCCGAAATTATCGGATGGTCAAAAACTAAGCAAAAACACCCGATTTTCCACCCGAAAAAGGTATTTCGTAATATTTTCCTGAATAAATAGC